>APFE031572289.1:31676-75827 GCA_000404065.3 Pinus taeda | reverse complement strand
TCAGTTTGTTATATGATAAAATATATTAATATATAATGATATATATTAACTCTAGATATTTATGGGAGGGAAGAACAAAGACATAGAGAGATAGAGGTGGAGAGATACAAGGAGTGTCAAGGGAGAGATGAAGATAAATCGAAGGAGAGGAGAGAGGGGGAACTAAGAGAGAGAGGAAGAGGATAGAGAGTGGATGAGAATGGTAAAAGAGGAAGAGGGAGACACAAGGATAGAGGGGGGAGAGAGAGAATGAAGGACTGAGGGAGATAGTTCGAGGATTGGATGCTAGAGAGAGAGAGAGAGGTAGGAGAGAAAGGGAGAGAGAGGAAGGACAAGGGAGATGACTTGAGAAAGAGGAGGAGAGAGGGAAGGATAGAGAGATGAGGTTGTAGGGTGAGAGAGGGAGGAAATAAGAAAGACATAGAGAGTAAGAAGTGTAGAGAGAGAGAGAGGGAGTGACAAGGGAGAGATGGAAAGAGAGAGTGTATATTTAGGGGTGAGATAAAGAGACAAAGAAGGAGAGGTAGGGAGAATAGGGGAGAGAAGGAGAGAGGGAGGGATATAATAACATAATTAGAGAGAGAGAGAGAGTGATGGGGTAAGAGAGATGATTTGAGGGCAAAAAGAGAGACAAAGAGAGCATGATGGGGCAAGAGAGAGGATTTGAGGCTAGAGAGAGAGAAAGAGAGACTAATGGGGAAGAGAGAGAGAGAGAGAGAGAGTGACGCGGGAAGAGAGAGGGAGTTAGGAGAGAAAAGTAGAGAGAGGAAGGATGAGAGAGAGGACTTGAGAGACGGGAGGATAGCGACGGGGTAAGAGAGAGAGTGATGGGATAATAGAGAGTATTTTAGAGAGAGAGAGAGAGCTAGGAGAGAAATTGAGAGAGAGGAAGGATGAGAGAGCGGAGGAGAGTGATGGAGAAAGAGAGAGGATTGGAGGGGAAAGGGGGAGAGAGAGAGAGAGAAGAGAGTGATGGAGGAAGTGAGAGGGAGATGGGAGAGAGAGGAAGGATGAGAGAGATTTATTGGAGAGAGGAGGAAAGAGGGAGCAAGACAGGAGGTGAGAGGTAGGGATAGAGAGATGGAGTTGGAGGGGGACAGAGGGAGGGAAGAGGAAGGACATAGTGAGTGAGAAGTGGAGAGAGAGAGGGAATGACAAGGGAGAGATGGAGAGAGAGTGTGTATGTTTGGGGGTTAGATAAAGGAACAAATAAGGAGACATGGAGAGAAGGGGGGAGAGAAGGAAATAAAAGGAGAGAGAGAAAGATATAGTAGAAAATTTGAAGAGAGAGAGAGAGAGAGAGAGAGAGGGAGAGAGGGAGGTTGGGAAAGAGAGATGAAGTTGGAGGTGGGGAGATAGGGAGGTAAGAAGAAGGACATGGAGAGAGAAAGGTGGAGATAGAGAGAGGGATAGATGACAAAAGGAGGAAAGAGAGAGAAGTCGGGGAGAGGGAGAAAAGGCGAAGAGATAGAGCTTGAGGGAGAGGAGGAGGGAGGGATAAACAGATAAATTGCATAAAGAGGGTTTATGTTTTGGGGGTGATATAGAGAGACAAAGGGATATAAAGATACTGATGGAAGGTGAAGAGAGGGAAGAAGAGAGAGATGGAGAGAGGGAGGGAGGGACAAAGAGATTGGTAAATATAGAGTGTGTAACGTCTCCACCATTAAAAAAATAAAAAATAAAAAATTACCCTACTAAAATTTCTATCGTATGTGAAACGTTATGGCATGATGTTGAGTTGGCTATCGCATGTCCATGAATTTATTGTTATACGGTTCCAGTTAAATCCCATTACCCAATTGTGCTGAGGACAAGGCAGGTTCTCGGTGTAGGGCATAGTTGTTTTTGTCTATTATTTTTGGGCCGCTCAGCAATCCATTTATTACAATCTAATATTTTCTGCCTCCCCCGCTTGGCACTCCTTGCCAGGTCAGGAAGGCAATAAATATCGCAACACTATTCTTTACCAACCTTGAGGTGCACTGTCCGATTGCAACAGCATCAATTGGAATCCCTGCCAGATCGACTGTGTAACTTCCATCTAGTGATCCGACGGAGGCTTCTCACCTGGGAATTCATCAACCTCAGGTTTCATCGAGAGGGCCCTCGTTTGGTTATGCCGCTCCTTGTAGAATTGGTCCAGTTCACTCCTCAGTTCACTGCCCTGCTTTCAGCCAGTTTATGCTTGCTCACGTTTAGTTTTTTGCATGACAGAGGTCTATCAAGCTCCACAAGTAACCCTTTTCTTTTTTTTTATACTGTCTGTTCAATCGATTTTATGCATTGTTCCTCGTTTAAAGGCAACTAAGGGACTCCTTGCAAATAGATGCATTAGCCATGATTATTGTTCATGAATGATACACAGGGGCTACTCAGCTCAAGGCTCGCGTCGTCTAGAAGCACTCACCCACCACGATGGCTTCACCCAATACGGGTATGTTTCTATGCTGGTAGTGCTTTGAAAACCCCAGAAGGGTGTGCTCATGTCAAATGGTGTTGCCGACTTTGTAATCTGGTTAACAGTCTAATAGGATTCTGGTTTTGGTTTAAAGTTAAGGGTTCCACCCAGTTATTTGTATTTAGAAGAACCATGAGCTCTTTGTCTCAAACATTTATACCTGCACTGTAATTTATGTAGTTTGGCTATTTATTTGAATGATTCTACTCTTGTTCTGGGAATTTATGGTTTGCCACTGGGTATGGATGCCCCAGCTTCCAGTATAGACTCTATCTGTATAAATTTAATTTTTTATATCTTTTGATGTGTTTATATATGTTTACAGTTTCGGCCATTCTCTTCTTTGACCTTGTCTATACAAATTTCATGTGGTACTTGATTTTTTCTTTGTTTTACCTTGTGTACTGTGATATTGAATCTTCTACTGTTTTCTTGAAATGAAAGATTTGGGAGTTGTAAACAATTACTGTGACCCTATTGCTTGCTAATTTTTCCCTGCCATTACATTTCACAGAGTCAATTTTCAGGTCATAATCGTCATCCTTTGGGTTTATAATGAGGGTAACCACGACCCGTAGGTTTTTTTTCCACCATTCCATTATTTCATTAACGAATTATGAAGACAAGGATTCCACTAACAACCCCCCCTTGTCCTCATACCCCCCCTTGTCCTCAGACCTCAGGCCTTGTACATAGCTTCATCCCAACCTAAGACCTAGCTCCCCATTACACTGTCTCGTCTCTTTACCACCCTGGGTAGGGATTTTTCCCTTGAGGTTCTAGTTTTCTGGAAAAGTGTCCCTGATTCGCATGCTTTACAATAGCTTCAAGTTGTGAACTAGTGCCTCTCAACAGGGGTCCTCGCCTCTTCCCCGGGTGTTAACCCTACAGGGTCTATGTCCCTACTCTCAGTTTCAGGGGAAATTCCTCGTCTACCCGGAAATGTTAATCCTTTTAAAACAAAGTGTCTGTACCTTGAATAATGTCTTGTTTATTTCACCGGGATATTGGCACCTGGCAGCACGTTATTTAGTTTTCTTTTCTACAGTCTCTCACTTTCTGGTTTAACTGGCCAATGTAAGCTCTATATAACCATATCCTCTTGCTGCTATTATGATTTCATTTGTCAACTTAAGATTTTTTACTGCTGAGAAAATCTTTTCTGAGGGAATAAAATAAAAATATATCATTGACAGAGACCGACACTCGAAAATCCTGAGTTTTGACCCCTTTTAAATATAGATAGAAATGCACAGCTACTCTTGCAGTTAATATTTTAAATCGAGAATTGCTTCTGTAATTAAGGAATTTACAACTATAGAAAGGAAACAACTATTTTTCTTTTTCTTCTTTTGGATCTGGTTAAGGTTGCCTACCTGTATTGTCTTCTGTAGGAGCTCTCCTTTTCTGTAATTCTGAAATCTGGTCAACACTACTCTGCAGCTAGTCAATTCCACCTGACCTTGAGATTATCTTTCAAGACTAGTCACCCCCCCCAGCTTGCTCAAAGACAACTGTCTTTGTTAGTTGCAGCGCTCTGCACTCAAACCATCTGGTCCTCACCAGACATGGTAGAATAACCCTTCACCTTTCTCCTGATGCCTGTCCTCTACAGCGCAGCCCCCTTTTTCCTGGAAAACATTTCCATGGTTGGGGAATGGAGAAGTTAGGGTTTGCAACTGTTTTTCTTTATTTACCCATGACTTAACCTCCTTCACAGAAGTTACATCTAGGAAATCATCATCATCATCATTTCTATTTTTTTTAATTTCCATTAGATAAATAAAGTATAAGTTCATACAACAGATAATGTTCTTTTGACTACAGTGAAAATAAAAAAATTACAAGAATCTGGGGATATGACATCTCTCCCCCCTAGATTTTAGACATCGTCCCGATGTCTTCCAGTTGTAAACAACCCTAGATAAGCATGTTTCATGAGCTCTTCATCCTCCCAAGTGGCCTCATCCGGCCCAAAGTGCTGCCACTACACTTTAACTTGGGTAATATCCCGCTTCCGTAGCGTGACTTCTCTCCGGTCTATGATGCTCAACGTTTTGACTCGGATTTCTCCTTCTGGTTCTACCAGCAACAAACAACTTTCTTGAGTCAGTCTTTCCTTTAAAAGGAAACATGTAGATTGATTTATCGGAGAAAATTCTCATCTAAATTTCTTGCCAATTAATCACATGTTTAGGATCATACACATATTTCTTTAACATAGAAACATGAAAAACATTGTGGACTCATATGTGACTAGGCAGGGAAGCTGGTAAGCCACCGACCCAACCCTTGCTAAAATCTGCAAGGGTCCATAATATTGAGGTGCTAACTTAGCGTACCCACTCCACTGTAAAGTGCTTTTCCATGTTCAAATTACATATACATGATCACTGACCTGATATTCCTTAAACCTTCTTTTTTTGTCATCAAAATTCTTCTGCCTATCTTAGGTTGCCTTCAGATTAGAATGCACCTTTTTAACCAGTTCCTCCATCTCCTGGAGCATTGCAGGACCCAACATCAATCTGTCTTTTGGTCCACTCCAGCTTGAGGGGGTGCGACACTTCCACCCATACAACACCTCAAAAGGGCTCATCTGCAATGATGTGTGGTAGCCATTATTATATGCCAACTCAACCAAGTGAAGATAGTCCTCCCACTTGGTTGGTTGCTGCATCACATAAGCTCTTAACATATCTTCCACCACCTAATTCACCCACTTTGTTTGCCCATCAGTTTGAGGGTGATATGCCGTACTAAAATTCAGTTGAGTACCTAATTCCTCAAACAGTGTTTTCCAAAAGGCCGATGTAAATTTTACATCCCGGTCTAAAATTATTGCCTTTGGTAATCCATGAAGCTTAAATATGTTTTGCATGAACACATGAGTGATCTGCACCACTTTGTAAGTAGATTACACCGGTGTAAAGTGTGTTGACTTGCTTAGCTTGTCCACAACCACCATGATGGAATCATTGTTTTTATTCGACTTAGGCAAACCTGTTATGAAGTCCCTAGTAATGGTTTCCCACTTCCACTCCGAAATGGGTAACGGTTGTAGCAAGCCCACAGGGTGCTAGTATTCAGCCTTAATTTGCTGACATTCAAGACATTGAGCCAAGTACCCAGCCACATATTCCTTCATGCCTAACCAATAATATTGTTTCCGGAGTGCGGTGATCATCTTTCGATATCCAGGCTATCCGGCATAATGGCTCCTATGATTCTCATCCATTATCAAAGTTTTAATACTTTTATGTTTGGGAACATACAATCTCCCTTTATAATACAATATTCCAGCTGCATCCAAGGCGTAATTTGGCTATTTTTCTATGCTGTTTGGTAACTCTACTTGCTCTTTTATTTGGTGATACCCAGCATCTTGCTCGGATGCCTTTTTTATCATTTCCCCAAAGGGGCTTTCCTTTCACTGCAGGAAATCTTGTACAGACGTTGCACTTTCCGACTCAAGGCATCCACCACCCGCTTTTCTTTCCCTTTTAGATGCTTGATCTCGAAATTATAACCGCTTAATAAATCTACTCACCGTGCTTGCCTTGGATTTAGTATGGGCTGGCTAAAATAATGAGTCAGGATGTGGTGGTCTGTTAATAATAGAAATTTCCTTCCCAAAAGATAATGTCGCCACATTTTCAGGGCTCTACTTGCTGTTTTATTTGGTGATACTCAGCATCTTGCTCGAATGCCTTTTTGATCATTTCCCCAAAGGGGCTTTCCTTTCACTGCAAGAAATCTCATACAGACGTTGCACTTTCCGACTCAAGGCGTCCAACACCCGATTTTCTTTCCCTTTTAGATGCTTGATCTTGAAATTATAACTGCTTAATAAATCTGCTCACCGTGCTTGCCTTGGATTTAGTATGGGCTGGCTAAAATAATGAGTCAGGATGTGGTGGTCTGTTAATAATAGAAATTTCCTTCCCAAAAGATAATGTCGCCACATTTTCAGGGCGTGAATTACAGTAGCCAGTTCTAGATCGTAAGAAGAATATTTCTGCTCATGCTCTTTTAACTTCCTTGATTCGTATGCTATCACTTTTCCTTCTTGCGTTAGCACACCTCCCAATCCTTCTTTACTTGCGTTAGTACAGACTACGTAATCCTTGTTGGGATCGGCTATACTTAAAATGGGTGTTGTGGTGAGTAAATATTTGAGTTGTTCAAAACTTCTTTGACATTCAGGGGTGCATCTGAAGGTTCTTCCCTTCTTCTGCAAGGATGTGATTGAGTAAGCCACCTTTGAAAATCCTTTTACAAACTGTCTATAATAGCCTGCCAACCCCATGAATGATCGGATATACGCCACGTCTTTTGGTAATGGCCATTCCATGATGGTCCTTATATTTTTAGGATCCACGGTGATCCCATCCTTATTGATGATATGCCCCAAGTATTGTATCTGCTCCTTGAAAAAGTCACGTTTACTAAACTTAGCGTATAACTGGTGCTCTTAGAGGGTTTGCAATACTAACCTGAGATGCTCTTGATGCTCCTCCATCGTCTGAGAGTAAATCAATATATCGTCAATGAAAATCAGCACAAATTTATTCAAATATTGATGAAATACATTGTTCATCAGGCACATAAAGGTGGCAAGGGCGTTGTTCAACCCGAAGGGTAATACCACAAATTCATAGTGGCTATACCGAGTTCTAAAAGCTACCTTGGCTATGTCTTCCTCTCTAATCCGGATTTGGTTGTAACTCGATCGCAAATCAATCTTCGAGAAAACTGTTGCCCCCCTTACCTGGTCAAACAATTCATCAATACGGGATAGGGGGTACTTATTTTTAATTGTCATCTTGTTTAACTGGCGGTAATCCACACACATGCAGAGATTCCCATCCTTTTTCTTGACGAATAATACTGGAGGTCCCCAAGGGGACACACTGGGATGAATGTACTGTTTATCCAACAGCTCCTGTAATTGCATCTTCAGCTCTATCAATTCTGGCACACTCATTCTGTGGGCTGCGTGAGAGATTGGTGCTGTACCTGGCACCAATTCAATGGTGAAATCTATGTCCCTTTTGGGTGGCAGCCCAGGGATCTCGTTCGGAAACATGTCGACAAATTCTTGTATCACAGGAATATTGTCCAATGTGGCTATTTTATTTTTTGAATCAGCATACCCCACTTGGATAGCATAAATCTGACATCCTTTTCTGATGCATTTGGCTAACTGTGAGGCAATTATGGGTCGAATCTGTACTGGCTGCTTAATCCCCTGCATCTCTTGTTTTATCCCAAGCTCGTCCTTATAGCTGATAGTATTGGTTTTGCAATTAATTATGGACCAATGTTTTTCTAACTAGTCCATACCAATCAATATGTCGTATGAGCCAAGGGGGAGCACATTTAAATCCGTTGTTACTGATTGTCCTGCTATATTTAATGGGTAGTTTTTGACCTTAGCCACTACCCACCTTTATGCCCCTATGGCCAACTGAACTAGACAGGGGTCCTTGAACTTAATAGATTGTAACTTATAGTGCTCCACAATCCTAGGACTAATATAACTTAACGTTGCACCAGGATCAATTAAAACAGTTACATCAAGGTCTGAGAGCTTACCTCCGAATTCCACCATGGTAGGCTGGTATTCCGCTTGTCGATCCTCAAGAGTGGCATTAATCTTTGGCAAACTCCTTCGCACATCACCAACGGTTGAGGCTTCATAGACCTACGAAACTTGCTCGTCTCCCTTTCGCTGAGGGCAGTTTTTTACATAATGAGGGTCTCCACAGCCCCAACACTACACTGGGGGTCTTGTTGTCCCCCCGTTGACTGTTTTCCCAAATTGATCATTAATTCTGGACTCATTGGGGGACATTACTTGGAGTGAACTTTTTTGTGAGTTTCTGCTGATTTTCCCTTTAGTGAATCCTCTATTACCGCTACTACGGTTACTCTTAGTACCACCATTTAGTTTACTGCTTCTCTTATCACTCCATTTCTTACCCTGATACTCTCCCTTTTGCTTGTTCTATTGGTAGCAAATTCAGGCCTTGCGTATAGCCTCGTCCATCATCTTTGGGTTGTCAAATTAAATTAGTTCCCTCATGCTTACAGGTAGGCTGCTAATGGACCTCTATACTTTAGCTTTCTTGTCACGAATATAAGGCACATAGCAGAGTAGGAAGTAAAACGAGTAATAAATTCGTCCATAGTTTGCTGCCCCAAGTGTAGGTCATGAAATTCACTTGCCTTCTCGTCATAGAAGTGCTCAGTTAGGTACCTTTCCTTAAAGTATCGTTGAAATTTTTCCCAGGTGACAGTCTGTTCGCTGACCCCTTTTATCATCTTAACCTCCTCCCACCACAGGGCGGCCTTTCCTTGTAGCTGGAATATGGCGAATTGTGCCTTAAGGTTATGATCATATTCATACAGTTGGAAGTATTTGTTCATATTTATCAACCAGGCTTCAACAACTTCCTCGTGTTCACCATCGAAATGTGGTGGCTTGATTTTACGAAATTCTCCTCGTAATTCAATCCATTGTCTTTTGGATGTCTGTTGTTCAGAAAGATTATCCGAACATTCCTCATCCCTTTCCTCTAACTCTTCGGGATCGGTGGGGCGATTTTGTTTCCCTTACATTCTTTGTTGCTCTATGCTGGGGTTCGGTGACTGCTGGTTCTGTTTGTTAGATAGGCTTTTTATGATCCTTTCCTGCTCCATCGCCAACCTAGCGTTATCTTCCTGTAATCGGGCCATTTCATTCTTCAGCTCCTGTACTGAATCCAAAATTGCCAAGTTGGTGTTGCACGCCTCCTCACCGAGTTGGACCCATAATTCAGGGCTGCCTCCAGGACCCGCTACAGGTTCCTCGCCTGCCACAAATCGGTGTGTCGCACTGTCTATTCTCCTCATGCTATTAATCCCCGGTTTACCTGTGCTTAACACAAACACGCGACAGCAAATGGTTATTACATTAGCTATTTCTTTTACTCATTCAAGCTGAACTAAATTGTAGATACACTGTCCAATGCCCAGAGGCCACAATTTCATAACTTGGCTCCGATACCCCTTGTAACGTCTCCACCATAAAAAAAAAAAAAAAAAAATAAAAAAAAAAAAATAAAAAAAATAAAAATAAAAAAAAATAAATAAATAAATAAATAAAAATAAAAATAAAAATAAAAATAAAAATAAAATTTTCTACCATATGTGAAATGTTACGGCATGATGCTGAGTTGGCTATCGCATGTCAATGAATTTATTGTTATACGGTTCCAGCCAAATCCCATTACCCAGTTGTGTTGAGGACAAGGCAGGTTCTCGGTGCAAAGCACAGTTGTTTTTGTTTATTATTTTTGGGCCACTCAGCAATCCATTTATTACAATATGATATTTTCCGCCTCCCCCGCTTGGCACACCTTTCCAGGTCAGGAAGGCAATAAATATCGCCGGCACTGTTCTATACCAACCCTGAGTTGGACTGTCCGGTTGCATCAGCAACAATTGGAATCCCCACCAGATCGACGGTGTAACTTCCATCTAGCGATCTGACGGAGGCTTCTCACCTTGGAATTCATCAACGTCAGGTTTCGCCAAGAGGGCCCTCATTTGGTTATGCCGCTCCTTGTAGAATTGGTCCAATTGGCTCCTTAGTTTGCTGCCCTCCTTTCGGCCAATTTATGCTTGCTCAAGTTTAGTTTTTTGCATGACAGAGGTCTATCAAGCTCCTCAGGTAACGCATTTATTTATTTTATTTATTTTATGATGTTTGTTCAATCGATTTTATGCATTATTCCTCGTTTAAAGGCAGCTAAGGGACTCCTTGCAAACAAATGTGTTAACCATGATTATTGTGCATGAATGATACACAGGGGCTACTCAGCTCAAGGCTCGCGTCGTCTGGAGGCACTCACCCACCATGATGGCTTCACCTGATACAGGTATGTTTCTATGTTGGCAGTGCTCTAAAAACCCCTGACGGGTATGCTCATGACAAATGGTGTTGCCGACTTTGTAATATGGTTAACATTCTAATAGGATTATGGTTTTGGTTTAAAGTTAAGGGTTCCACCCGGTTATTTGTATTTATAAGCACCATGAGCTCTTTGACTCAGACATTTATACCTGCACTGTAATTTATGTAGTTTGGCTATTCATTTGAAGGATTCTACTCTTTTTCTGGAAAGTTATGGTTTGCCACTGGGTATGGATGTCCCAACTTCTAGTATAGACTCCATCTGTATAAATTTATTTTTGTATATCTTTCGATGTGTTTATATATGTTTACAATTTCGGCCATGCTCTTCTTTGACCTTGTCTATACAAATTTCATGTGGTACTTAATTTGTTCTTTGTTTTACCTTGTGTACTGCGATATTAAATCTTCTACAATTTTCTTGAAACGAAAGATTTGGGAGTTGTAAACAATTACTGTGACCCTATTCCTTGTTGATTTTTCCCCGCCATTACAGCTCACAGAGTCACTTTTCAGGTCATAATCGTCAGGCTTCGGGTTTCTAGTGAGGGTAACCACGACCCGTAGGTCTGTTTTCCACCGTTCCATTCTTTCATCAGTGAATTATTAAGACAGGGATTCCACTGACGATCCCCACTTGTCCTCATACCTCGGGCCTTGTACACAACTTCATCGCAACCTAAGACCTAGCTCCCCATTACACTATCTCGTCTCATCACCACCCTGGGCAGGGATTTTTCCCTAGAGGTTCTGATTTTCTGGAAAAGTGTCCCCAATTCGCATGCTTTACAGTAGCTTCTAGTCATGAATTAGTGCCTCTCAACAGTTGTCCTTGCCTCTTCCCTAGGTGTTAAACCTATAGGGTCTATGTCCCTATTCTCAGGTTCAGGGGAAATTCCTCGTCTACCCGGAAATGTTAATCCTTTTAAAACAAAGTGTCTGTACCTTGAATAATGTCTTGTTTATTTCACAGGGATCTTGGCACCTAACAACATGTTATTTAGTTTTCTTTTCTACAGTCTCTCACTTTCTGGTTTAACTGGCCAATGTAAGCTCTGTATAATTGTATCCTCTTGCTGCTATTATGATTTAATTTGTCAACTTAATATTCTTTACTGCTGAGAAAATCTTTTTTGAGGGAATAAAATAAAAATAAATCATTGACAGAGACCGACACCCAACAATCCTAAGTTTTGACCCCTTTTAAATACAGACAAAACTGCACAGCTACTCCTGCAGTTAATATTTTAAACCGAGAATCGCTTCTCTAATTAAGGAATTTACAACTACAGAAAGGAAAAACTATTTTTCTTTTTCTTCTTTTGGATCTGGTTAAGATTGCATACCTGTATTTTCTTTTGTAGGAGCTCTCCTTTTCTATAATTCTAAAATCTAGTCAACACTACTTTGCAGCTAGTCAATTCCAGCCGACCTTGAGACTGTCTGTCGAGACCAGTCTCCCCCCTAGCTTGCTCAAAGACAACTGTCTTTGCTAGTTCCAACGCTCTGCGCTCAAACCATCTGGTCCTCGCCAGACATGGTAGAATAACCCTTCGCCTTTCTCCTACTGCCTGTCCTCTACAGCGCAGCCCCCCCTTTTTCCTGGAAAACATTTCCACGGTTGGGGAAAGGAGCGGTTAGGGTTTGCAACTGTTTTTCTTTATTTACCTATGACTTAACTTCCTTCACAGAAGTTACATCTAGGAAATCATCATCATCATCATTTCTATTTTTTTAATTTCCATTAAATAAATAAAGTATAAGTTCATACAATAGATAATGTTCTTTTGACTGCCGTAAAAATAAAATATTTACAAGAATCTGGGGATATGACAGAGTGAGAGAGTGTGTGTTTTTCGGGGGAAGAGATATAGAGACAGAGAAGGAGAGATGGAGGGAGATATAGATATATATGGAGGGGGATGAGAGGGAAGAATATTTCTTGCACTAAATGCATTGATTTCAGTGTAGATGGAGATTTCTAATCCTATTTCATTGCTTCCACTAGATGCATTGATTTTAGTGTAAATGTTGATTTCTAATGCTATCTGATTTTTAGCACTAGATGCATTTATTTCAATGTAGATGATTTCTAATCCTATTTGATTGATTCCATTAAATGAATATATTTTAGTGTAGATGGTGATTTCTAATCTTATTTGGTTCACTAGATGCATTGCTTTCAATGTAGATGTTGATTTCTAATTATATTTGATTGCTTATACTAGATGCATTGATTTCAATGTTAATGATTTCTAATCCTATTTCATTGCTTGCACTAAATGCAATGGCTTCAGTGTAGATGTTGGTTTCTAATCCTATTTGCTTACTTGCACTGGATGCGTTGATTCGAGAGTAGATGTTAATTTATAATCCTATTTGATTGGTTGCATTAGGTGCATTGATTTCATTGTAGATGTTGATTTCTCATTGGATGTAATTGGATGTATGATGATACATTTATTTTAAAGTGACTGGATTAACAATGTGCATTGATTTTAGTGAAAGCATAACAAATTATTGGTAGTGTACATTGATTTTTCTATTATAGTAATTCAACATATTAATATTGGGGAGAAAGAGAGACAAGGTATGTTGTTTACTGCAACAACTTTAGCTAAATATTTAAATTTTTTATGATTTCAACTGTATAATAAAATAGTTTGAGATTGATCACAATAAAGACTAATTGTAATTGACTACATTCTTATTATTCACATTTTTTGTCATTCAACACTATTACATTGTCACTTTGCATTCAAAATTTTGATTTCACATTAAAGTTATCAACAATATTAATCATCTCAACAAACTGAAGTAACTAAGAAAATTTAAAATCAAAATGATCAGATGAGCATATTCAAAATGATTATATTAATATTACATGTGTTTACATATTATTGATAAAATTAATCATATTTTCAATAGCTTTTCCTTGGTTGCAAGTGATTGGAACCAGCCTACATCCATCTTAACTCTGGATGTATCAAGCACAGAGAGGATCAAATCCCTTGAGACGCAAATTTTTCCTCAAATTTTTTACACAAAAACAAGGTTTGCACTTGGAGAGATTTGATCCCTCTTAGCACTTGATTCTTAGCACTTGATTGATCTACCTCGAGAGATTTGATCCCTCTTAGCGCTTGATTAAACCGGAGTTAAGATAAATCCATATTAATACTAATTACTTCTCTCTATTTTAAATTTCCAAAGCATTACTTGAAATAGGTAGAAAAAAATCACCAAACAACCATCCACCTAAATTAAAGTAAACTCCATTGATTGAAATTACGGAAATAACATTGAGGAATATTCCATAGACTGAGACTTCACATTGAAAGTGTCCCTTTACCATATTGACAAGTAGCTTCTTCTGTACATTACATGATATTTAAACTTCGAATTTTCTCCCAATTATAAATTGGCCAAAATCCATTCAACATCATTTTCCAGAATATCGAGATGCTATTAGTCGAGTATACTGATCACCTTCACAACAGGTCCACGAAACAGAAGTTATGTGAATATCTTGTGATTCTTTGGAACCACGGAACCCTAATAATTAGGTTCACGAACTTAACACAAACTTAAAACATTCCAACTAATCTTTCAGTAGACGACAGCGTAAAAAGTAAAATAAGACAACACCTTGCGGTCAGTCCAAATTCCAAAATCACATGGTTCCACGAAAATTCCATCCCTCCGTTGAATTAATGGCGATAAATTATGAAATGTATAAACGACCATTAATTCTCCATACAAATTGAAGGAATCTTCTACTTGTGGGACCGTTTTGCAATAGAAGAACAGTATACTGTGACTTGAACGGTTAAAATTCTCAGTTTTGGAACTTAAATCACCCAAGTGCAATATTCTCAGTTTTAATGACAAATTTAGCAAGTAATATTTCAAAAAGATTTTATAGTTATTATATATATATATATATTATATATATGTGGATTGTTTAATGATTATTAATAATTTTAAAAATAATTATAAAAACTATAATTTAGTTTTTTTTGTGTTTTTAAATTTTAATAAAACATTTATCATTAAGATCGTGTTTTGATGCCTATTACCAATTGTGATTATTAATATTTAGTAGTTATTTAATTTATATCGCTTGACTAGTGTTTTAGGTTTAAGAAAATAAACTTTACAATTATCGAGGTCAAATAATTTACAATACTGTAGCTAAAATCTAATTGAATGGTTTGTTTAACAATAGAATTTCACTTTATGTAATATCTAATATCTTTGAATTGATTCTTCCTTATTTATCACAACTAGATATTGGAGTTTCATATCTTCATTTACAATATTTAGATGATAGACCTTTAATGTTAATTCTAAATTTTGTAATTGATATTTTTTAAAGAGAATTTAAATAATGAATTAAATTTCATATTAATTAACAAAAATATTGAATAAATGTGAATTGTCACTTGAAAACAAGAACTTTAACCATAAAATTCCATATTTTTGTGTAAAAAATAATGTAAAAAAACCTAAATAAAAAATTGTTGGTACTGATCATACAATTTTTTAGAGTTAAGATTACATTTTACAAAGATAAACCAACAGAAGGTTAATATCATTATTACTAATAAGCTTTAAAATCAAACACTTAAATATTTTTTTCCTTTTTATGTTAAATTATAGTTTATTTGAAATATTAACATAAAACAACTAGTACCATTGCAACCAAAACTTTAAAAATCAACCATCAAGTTGAAGCTTGCTACTAGTGGTGTCTTACTAAGAAAAAATTATTTATTTTCATTATATGTTAAATTAAAACTCATTTGTCCCAAGGGGTAGCCAAATTGGTGATCAAAGTAATGTCAGTCTTAAATAAAAAAACTCAGAGATCCTATGTTCAAATCCATCGGTTGTGACCTAGTTTATGGAGATGTTGGCATGTTGTAGACCCCAAGGTTTGTTGGTAGCTACGAGTCAAACAAGTTGTTGAGTCCATTTGAAATTAAAAACAATATTATAACTCATTTGAAATATTAATATTAAAGCAACTTTTGCCATTACAACCTCAACTTAAAAATCAATCATCAAATTAAAATGTATTTCTTGTTGTATAATACCCTTTTAAATAAAACATTAAAAATATAACATTTTAAAATTAATGTTTAAAAAATCATCACTTACCAAAATTTAGAAATTTAAAATGTTTTAAATAACAAACCAATATTTTTAATTTTTTAGTAAAAATATATAAACATTAAAAAACCTTTTCCACACTTTTTAAATAATTATTTTTATAACAATTAAAATTAAAACTTAAATCAACCAAAAAAAATAATTAATATAAATAAATTATATTCTTCTTCCATCTTTTAAAAAAATTTGTTTTATACAATTTAAAATTAAAACTTAAATCAACGCCAAAAAAAATAAAATATATATATATAATGAAATAAAATAATTAATAATAAATAAATTATATTTAAAAACACAAAAATATCACATCATGAGAAGGACATGTCAATCGACCTCCACTCTTCTGCCCTCACCCCTACGTAGGCCTTTCTTGAATGGACTGGGATGCTCTTCTACCCTCACCCCTCGAATGAGATATTCATTTACATGATAGAATGGAATACTCTTCTACCCTCACCCCTACTTGGCCTTTCTCGAATAGAATGGGATATCGTCTAGAAGAGTAATCCTCTCTACATGATAGGCCCTTCTACTCGCGCAGTCGAGGTGGAGGGAAGGAGATTCGAGGTTGGGCGTGATGCTTAGCATCTTCTTCAAGTTGACTGTAGTGCGATTTTATTTTTTAAATAGAATTTGTTTATTATATTTTAAATGTTTTTAAGATTTATTGTATTTTTTAAATTTTAGAAATGTTTATTTTTTCGTTTATGTTTTTTAATTTTATTTTTTTTTTTTTTAATTATTGTATTTTTATTATTATTATTACTTTGCTTATGATTTAATTATTTTTATATTTTTTTATATTTTTAAGATAATTTTTTTGAAATATTATAGATTGTATGTTTAACAAGATTATATCTTGATCATATTTAATTATTATCTAGATCACGGTGGGAATTGAAGCAGTGACTTCACATCAAACGATATCTCAACAAAGTACCCGATCACTGTCTATCCAAGATCCGTAGACTATTTATTTCTTAATTAAAAAAAAATAAAAAAAATACAATTGATAAATAAATAAATAAATATGAATTATTTTAGTATTTTTAAGAAAATGTTTTTTAAATTGATGTTATACTTCTCTTTAAAAATATATATTCCATATTTTTATCAATTAATTATTTTTAACTATAAATATAAAAAAAACATTTAATAAAATAAAAATCAAATAATATCATGATGATTTAAAGTGGACCTTATGTTTTCCTAATTTTTGAGGATGTCCATCCTCAACACCATAATGTCAATTAATTCTTAATTTTATCTCAAAAAAATATAATATAATGTAACATAAATAAGATAAATTTGGAAGATGATAAAAAAATTGATATTTAAAATATGTGAATAATTTATAGATAAAAATATTAAAAATTGAAAAAAATTATAAAAAAAATGGGTGTGAAAAGCATCACTTTTCAAAATAAAACTAAAAACCACCTTTGAATATGAATTCTAAAAAGCTAAGAACTAAGTAATATTCTAACTTTGTTAATACCTTTATCATGATTTTACTATAATAATATTTACTTTTAATAATAATTTTCCCATCCAGCTATTGGGTAAAAGGGACAATACAACACCTAACCTTTGTATAATAAAGAGTGTAAAATTGATAGAAAATCCATTAAGAATGAGCTTTAATAAGCCTTTAATATATAACATTTTTAAAAGAAAAAGAGATAATATTATTATTGTTATTAGATCTAGAGTTATTTAAATCTTTTATAATATCATTGACTGAATTTTTATTACCATAAACAATATAATTTAAATCATTCATGCTTAACTTATTAATTTTTAACAATTTATTAGGGCTGTTATTAAATTGATGGGGAGATGATTCTTTATGAGAAAGAAGATTAGGATTAATATCTGAAGGGGAGTTAAGAGAAGAATCAAGGCAATTACTAGGAGCTGAACGACGAGAAGGGGATTCGAGGAATGGTTGAAGAGAACGGTTTGATGCTGAAGGAAGTTGAGAAGGGATTGCGAATGCATCAGATTGGTTCTAAGCGGGCTAAGGGAAAGAATTTGGGATCATTAGACACCGAAGATGAGGAGGAAGATCCAAAACTATGGGAGAGAGGGAACCTTTATACAGGTATTAAGAGAAGGGTCAGTTGAATCACCAATGATATCGCTGATTAGAGAGGATGATTTAGATTTGACTACAACTTCTGAATCGAACCAGATTAATGGAGAATCATCCACGCTCGAGAGGACAACCCACAGGGTTTTAGATAGATCTCACTACTGCAAAGTCGATCCGGAGACATTGCCGATAAACCGACTTCTCTTGTCGAGTTCGAGGAAGGTGATCAATTGTAAACAGACCCACCAGAAGGAACAAAGATATTGGAGAGGGATTTCATGCCACAAATCGAAGGATTTAGAAAATCCTTCGAAAAATATTGGATTCAGAAGACACTATAACAGAATTAGGGGAAGAAATTGAAACCTTGCTTTGAACCTATTGGGTGTGGAGCCTGATTATCTTCTATATTCAAAAGTACCGCCACATTGGACCCCAATTCGAAATGGGGGCGGAAACGCCGCCCGTAAAATATTCGCTGCATGGGGGGTCCGGGGGGGGCGGCTGCGACCTTTGGGAGCCCCCCCCTGGCGGGGGTTTTCGGGGGTAGCGCCCTCGAAGCTAAAAACAGCTGTAAAATTGCCTTGTAAAAGTATAGTAATTTCTAGTCAATCTGGGCCGTTCATTAGGCGGATGATCTGACGGTAGAACTTATGTTTAGTCTAGGGTTTTTTGCCCTAGAAGGCAACCGCTCTCTTTGTATGAGGGCATTGTATTTGAGGCTGTGGATAGATGTGTATTCAGTGTGTGAGCGAGAAACAGAGAGGTGAGACTGTGAGAGAAAACAGAGGAATTACAGCGGATTTGCTGTAGGTTGTGTCTCTTCATTTGCTGGATAATAGAAAGGAAGGACTGGCTGTTCGGGGTGGACGTAGCCCAAACTGGGTGAACCACGTATATATGTGTCTCTCTTGTTTTGTGCGTTTTCTGTGTTTATATTTCTGCATTATTTCATGTGTTCCATTTCTCCGTAATATATAATTTTTTAACAGAACCCATGCGTTCAAGGCCAAAACCTGCTCCTCATTGATCCAACTTAATGTTTGATGATAAGAGGTTTGACTATGTTTCTTACATTGGGAAGACTGATGGCTTTATTAAATAGAGAATCCAAGAGCATGCCGGAGACATCAGGCACAACCATCTCGCTCCTTGGCTTTTCCAGGGCATTCAGAGAAATATAATCACCATGTTTACATTGAGGATGCCAAGGTTATTGCCAAGGTTGATCATTTCCATCATAGAAAGCTAAGAGAGACTATTGAGATTGAAAAGCATGCTAACAATCTCAATAGGGACAATGGGTGGAAATTGAGTAAAAGTTGAATTCCTGCTCTTTTATCTTAATATTTTTTTTTATAAATATTTTAGTTGTATTTATATAATTAATGATTCAATTTTCTTATGAAATAGAAATTAGGTTAGTTAGTATATAAATAAATATGACTTATTTATTTATAAAATAGAAACTAAGCTAGTTTAAAAAATAATAATAATAATATAATAATAATAATAATCATAAACAATAACAATAACAATAACAGTAAATAATTAATTATATTTTTTATTTGTTTTTTATTTGACTCTGGTCTTATTTTAATATTATTAATAAATAATTTCTTAGTGAGTTATTATGATTTTATTCCTATGCTCAAAAAGTTTGGAGAGAACTCTCCTTAGCTAACTATAATTTTGACATTGTAAAAGGCTAGGAAGGTTAGTATTGTAACAAAGATTGTGAAACTAAGATCTAATGTGGTTGTACACGAAGCACTCTAAGAGGAAGCGGTTTTCATCCTCGATGTTCCTATTCTCACTTATATGGCAAATCCTTTCCATCCATAGCGTTTTAGCAACTACCCAACGATCTGTTTCACTATGGAGCTCATGAGAATTCATTCTAATCTTTGCTATATTAATTTTCTTCTTTTAGCTAGTTAAAATAGAGAGATACTTTTGATCTTCTAGGGTGGGGTTGACGACTTTTTTATAATAACTTAATTTTCTTTTAGCCGCTAAATCTTTCTCACACCACATTTTTTCTTTGAAATTAAAAGTAACAATATCTTTAATGTTATTTATGTTTTGCAATGCATCATTCTTGTTGATCTCCCAATAGTTTAACCAGGCCCTTGTGTATTTATGCCACCCTCAATTGAGCCTTAGGTGGTTTTGGTTGGAATTTAAAGCTAGCTTAGGAAGTCTATGATCGTCTATGTTATTGAGTTTGTGCTTGTACAGTAGAAACCTAATCATAGCTAGGCTCTCAATAGGGGAAAAACATACTTCTATGAGGAGAATAGGATAGTGTGTATTACTTTTAATTTTCAGGTTATAAGTTATAAAACGGTTCTGGATTTGCTTAATCTTTCTCCATGATTCTCTGGAGATGTTGCAATCCCAAACCTCATAGCCATATAAGATAACGGGAGTGACTAAAGTTTCAAAGAGGAACTTCTTTTTATCCCACATTACAAGGTTTGCTATTTTACAATTATTTTCAAGACCAAAATAATATTTCCACCCCCCATTAATCCTTTTCTCAATGTTATGGTTCCAGTTGAGCTTGTGATGAATATCAATTCCTACGTACTTGTAAGAATACACTTCCTCCAAGTTATTATTGTCATACATAAAATTAGTGTAAGTGTCCTTCTTCGATTTGATAATCATAACTTTTGTTTTGTCAATGTTAACAGTCATACCCACGGTAGAGCAGAAATCCTTAAGAAGCCTGAGTTGCTTATCGAGATTAGATGGGCACCTTTCGAAAAGAAAAATATCGTCAGCATAGAGAAGAAGGATGATGACTATCCCAGTTAATATCATGCCATCACATCTTGCTTCCTCTAAATAGCCTTCGAGCTTATCGATGTAAATTCCAAATAGGGTAGGGGAGAGGGGGCAACCTTGTTTAACTCCAATGTTACACTCAATATCTTTCGACCACCCCTCATTGCTATTTATCTTGGCAATTACATTCTTGTATAACCTTATAGCGGTAGCTCTCAACTCAAGAGGAACCTTTAGCTCTTCTAATCTATTCCAAAGGTTGTATCTAGGAACCGTATCGAAATCCTTTCTAAAGTCCACAAAGCAACAAAATAAATTGGATTTATCATTCCAACATTCCTCCACGATGATCCTAAGCATAATGAGGTGGTCTATTGTTGAGTGATGCCTTTTGAAACTTGCTTGGCCTTTAGCCTACTTACCTTCACTTTCAATCCATATGCTTAACTTCGTTTCCAAAATACTACCTTATAACTTGGCTAAGAAAGCGCTAATCATAATTGTCCGATAATTAGAGGGGTTATTGTATCCCCACTTTGAAAAATAGGAATAATGAGGCTCTCAATCCAAGGTTTAGGGAACCCTTGCTTGACTACTTGATTGAAAAGCTTGTGGATGTGCGGGATGAGGGCAAGACCTCCAATTTTTAAGATTTCTGCCTGATAACCTTCAATATCCTTAGCTTTCCCATTAGCGAAGGGATTAACCCCAAACTTAATGTCTTCTAAAGAGAAAACTTCTTTCGTTGTGAGCAGGGTTTCCAGATTATCCATGACATTTGGAGATTCATAAAGCTTTTTAAGATAGGAAGTCCAATAGTGAAGAGAAATTTTATTTACCTTTAGTCTTCCTAGTCAGAATCTGCCTCCAAAATTTCTTAGGAGCTACCTTAGAGAGGTGTAAGAGATTCTCCTATCTTTGATGAATGTACTGCCTCTTTTTCCTTTTAATTATGGCTTTGTATATTTTTATCTTGTCCATTTTAATAGATTCATCACCAACTTCCTTAATTGCTCTCCTCGCACTTTTACAATCTTTGTCATACCATGGATTGATTTTGATATTTCTTTTATTATTTGAAACTTCAATTGAGAACTTGTTAATAGAATATGAGAGGGTTGTAGTAAAATTATGATAGAGGTCTTCTATGTTGTCTATACTAGATAAAGGAAGCAAATTAGGTTTTCATTCATTTAGAAAGAGATAATTTTTATTTCTATCAAATATTAAGTTCTTTTGGTTGTAAGTGTTATTTTATGTGGGAACTCTATGCATGACAAAATTGAGTGTTGTAAGTAAAGGCCTATGATCAGAGTCAGGTTCATGGTCCTTTAAGGTGTCAAAATTTATTATTTCGTTGTATAATGGGAGGTCAGAAATAACGTACTCTACCACGCTGCTACCAAGTACATGGATGTAGGTCCATCTTGTTGGAATTGGGCAATTTCTTTAGACCGTCGCAAATTATGAGATCCTGAGCACTACAGAGCTTGACTAGCTCCGACCCAAACAAATTTTCCACGAGGTCTTCAGAGCTCCTTTTGTACCCACTAGCTAGAGTAGGGTCTTCGTCTAACCAAAGAGGATTAGGGTTGGAATGATTGTTTAGAATAATAGCATGGTTGTTTGAAGTTCGAGCATTAAAGTCACCTATTAAAAGGATATTACCGTCATTCCTTAGGCTAGAAATATCATTCTCTAAACCATTTTAAGGGTTGGTTTTATCTATATTATTCTTCTTATAGAAGTTAGAATTGATGGGGGGAATAACATATTGCTATGTAGGAATTTTTATTATTAATGTCACTGATCTCTATTCAACTATATTGGTTGTGAGGGTCATTTT
Organism: Pinus taeda; assembly: GCA_000404065.3. Lineage (NCBI taxonomy): Eukaryota > Viridiplantae > Streptophyta > Pinopsida > Pinales > Pinaceae > Pinus > Pinus taeda. The sequence continues at coordinate 53,497 of APFE031572289.1, read as the reverse complement.
TATAAATCCTAGCATGGAGGGATGTTCTTCTTAAAGTAAGAATTTATTCCCCCAATGCCTCTACGGGAGGATTGCTTGTTCCAAGTAGACCATAGCGTAAATCCATCTATATTAGGGACCTTACATTATTCATGCTCCCAAGTTTCAACAAGCAAAATAATATTAACATCATTTGAAATCCAACTTAGCCTGGGGCCTTTGTTCCATGGGAAGCCCCGATAGTTCCAAGAAAGGATCTGGAGCATGTTTAATTGCTATTGATTACTATCTTTTTGGTTTCTATCTCGAATAAAGGCTTTTCTATTTTTGATTATTACCCATTTTCCTTCCTTTCTAGCTTCTTTTACCTTTTGAACCTCCTTTCTTAATTCTGCTTGATCTTCTGGAATGAGATCTTCATTTATGAATATTTCCATTCCTTTTAGACTTGAGGTTTTACTAAGTATGTCGTACTTATGATTAGTGGAGTTCACCTTTATGTGGATTAGTCTTCCTTTATTCTTGGTTAATTTCCCCAACCTTGTTTCTTCTGTGAGACACACTGTTTCGATTTGTAATCTATTATGTAATTCCTAAGGCTAAAGTATCCTCATCTACTTCCTCTTTTAATCTGAAGATTATAAGGTTCAAGGTCCTTTTGTTATGTTCATGGTGTAATTCTATTAATTTTTTCATTTTATCTTTAATTGGTTTTATATCTAACTTATCTACCACATTATTTAGGGTGAGGCAGCTATTAACTTTTTCTTCTAGTTCTTTGATCATGTTTTTCATTTTAAGACTCTCTAAGGTATCATCATCCCCTTGCTGGGATGGTTGGTTAGTATCTTGGTTTTGTTTTTCTATAACCTGCAATCTAGTCTCCATTGCCTCCATTTTATTCTCTAGTAGTTCTATTTTATTTTCTATTTTTTTTTGGATTGTGTCTTTAAGAGATGCAAATTTATTTTCTACCATGGCTTCTAACTTTTTTTGTAGCTTGGCTTCTCTTTCTTCTCTACGTTTCTCTAAAGACTCTATATACTCATAAAGCCCTTGTAGAATAATTGTGCTAGGTCTGCCCTTGGTAACCTTGGTAACTGTGGTGAAATATTCGTACTTGAAATTATATGAGCAAATATGTATTAGCAAAAGAAAAAGAAAAAGATAAGAAATGTGTGCACCTGATATTAGCAAACTTGACTGCAAATCGCCCGTGCCCACCGCAATCCGCAGACCGAAGAATATATAGAGTACCATTTTAACTCTTTCACCGAGCCTTAGAACTCTTTCACCGAAGAAAATATGCGAAGAATATATAAAGTATGTGTTTAACTCTTTCACCGAAGAATATATGTGAAGAATATATAAAGTACCTCTTATTTTAACATTATTAATAAATAATTTCTTAGTGAGTTTATATATATATATATCATGACGATGACAAGATGATGGTTAAAGTCTGATGAGACCAAACATTGGTCTAATGGACCTAAAGAAACAAATTATTTATTTTGATTTAAGATTTTATTCCTATGCTCAAAAAGCTTGGAGGGAAGCCTCCCGAGTTCACTATAACTTTGACATTGTAAAAGGCTAGGAAGGTCAGTATTCTAACAAAGATTGTGAAACTGAGATATAATGTGGTTGTACGCGGAGTACTCTAAGAGGAAGTGGTTTTCATCCTCGATGTTCTTATTCTCACATATATGCCAGATCCTTTCCATCCATGGCGTTTTAGGAAAGACATATATATTATATATATATTATATATATAATATATATTATATATATATATAATATAATAATATATAATAGACTAATTTTATAATAGCTATTTTTTTTATTGCATTTAAAAATAAAAATATATTAATTTATTAATAAATAACCAATTTCTTAAGCTAATTTTGGACTCTTTGATGCAACCTTGCTATTTATTCATTAGGATCTATAAGTTTTTTTCACCTTTATTCTAAGGATAAACCACATTACTAGTTCAAACATCAATCAAATAACCACTGATGTAATTAAACATGTTGCTATATTATGAATCACGGAAAACCTAAAATCTAACAATACCATTATTTTTAATAATATATGAAAATAGATATTATATTTTATTTAAATTTTATATTAATTTTTAATCGAATATTTTCATATTGTTATTAAACTTTTTATTTTATTTTTTATATTTTTTAACTTTAGTTTATATTTAGCGTTTAAAATTTGTATTTTTTATCGGTTGATATACTCATTGATATAAAAAAAATTAAATTTTTAATATTATGTGAATTCTACTTTTGTATAAAAAAGACCATTTTTATTTTAAAGATGTGATATTTTTTTTATTATCCAAATAATTTGTTTAATTAATTTTTAATGAAAACAATCCCTTTCGATATTTATCCAACTTAAATAATAAATATAATAGTGTATTTATTAAAAATATTTAAAAGATATATAATTTTATTAAAGAATTTAACCTCCTCGTGACCTCCTTCCCATTATACATGAATAAACTATTAAAATCTTATCTCAAATGGAAATGTAATCTCCCTTTCGTTAATGAATCACACAAATCAAAGGAGAGGAGACGAACCCTTCTTTTGTTATATGTGCGTGTAATTCTAATGTTTATTAAGTTTGGGATTAATCATCTTGCAAATGGGAAAGCTAAGGACATTGAAGGTTACCAGGCAGAAATCTTAAAAATTGGAGGCCCTGTCCTCATCCCCCACATACACAAGCTTTTCAATCAAGCTGTTAAGCAAGGGTTCCCTAAACCTTGGACTGAGAGCCTCATTATCCCTATTTTTAAAAGTGGAGATACAAATAACCCCTCTAATTATCGAACAATTATGATCAGTCCTCTCTTAGCCAAATTATATGGTAGTATTTTGGAAAAAAAGTTAAGCATATGGCTTGAAAGTGAAGGTAAGCGGGCTAAGGGCCAAGCAGGTTTCAGAAGGCATCACTCAACAACAGACCACCTTGTTACGCTAAGGATCATTGCGGAGGAATGTCGTAATGATAAATCCAATTTATTTTGCTACTTTGTAGACTTTAGAAAGGCTTTCGATACGGTTCCTAGATATAACCTTTGGAAGAGGTTAGAAGAGCTAAAGGTTCCTCTTGAGTTAAGAGCTGTTGCTATAAGGCTCTACGAGAATGTAATTGCCAAGCTAAAGAACAATGAGGGGTGGTCAAAAGATATTAAGTGTAACATCGGAGTTAAACAAGGTTGCCCCCTCTCCCCTACTCTATTTGGCATTTACATCGATAAGCTTGAAGGTTATTTAGAAGAAACAGGATGTGGTGGCACAATCTTAGCTGGGATAGTCATTACCCTTCTTCTCTATGCTGACGATATTGTTCTTTTGGCAAGGTGCCCTTCTGATCTTGATAAGCAACTCAAGCTTCTTAAGGATTTCTGTTCTACCATGGGTATGACTGTTAACACAGACAAAACAAAAGTTATGATTATCAAATCTAAGAAGGACACTTGCGCTAATTTACGTATGACATAATACTTGAGGAAGTGCATTCTTACAAGTACCTAGGAATTATATCCATCACAATTCAACTGAACCATAGCATTGAGAAAAGGATAAATGGGGTGGAAAGCTATTTTGTTTGTAAATAATTGTAAAACAACAACCTAGTAATGTGGGATAAAAAAGAAGTTCCTCTTGAAACTTTTAGTCACTCCTGTTATCTTATTATGGCTGTGAAGTTTGGGGTTGCAGCATCTCCAGAGAATCATGGAGGAAGATTGAGCAAATCCAGAAGCGTTTTATAACTTACAACCTGAAAATTAAAAGTAATACACCCTATCCTATTCTCCTTATAGAAGCAGGTCTTTCTTCTATTGAGAGCTTGGCTATGCTCAGGTTTCTGATGTACAAGCACAAGCTCAATAACATAGACAATCATAGGCTTCCTAAGCTAGCTTTAAATTCCAGACAAAATCACCTAAGGCTTAACCGAGGATGGCATAAGGACACAAGGGCCTGGTTAAACTATTGGGAGATCAATGAGAATGATGCTTTGCAAAACATAAATAACATTAAAGATATTGTTACTTCTAAGTTCAAAGAAAAATTATGGTGTGAGAAATATTTAGCGTCTAAAAGAAAATTAAGTTATTATAAGAAGGTCATCAACCCCACCCTTGAAGATCAAAAGTATCTCTCTATTCTAACTAGCTCAAAAAAGAAAACTAATATAGCAAAGATTAGAACGAATTCTCATGAGCTCCATAGTGAAACTGGCCGCTGGGCAGTTCCTAAAATGCCATGGATAGAAAGGATCTGCCATATTTGTGAGAATAGGAGCATCGAGGATGAAAACCACTTCCTCTTAGAGTGCCCTGCATACAACCACATTAGATCTCAATTTCACAACCTTTATTACAACACTGACCTTCCTAGCCTTTTACAATGCCAAAATTATAGTGAACTCGGGAGGCTTCTCTCCAAGCTTTTTGAGCATAGGAATAAAATCTTAAATCAAAATAAATAATTTGTCTTTTCAGGTACGATAGATCATTATTTGGTCTCAGCGGACGTTAACCATCATCATCATCATCATCATAATCAAAATATGTTATAGAGATGTATTTATAAGTTTAATGTTTTATTATATAATCAAAATATCTTAGGTTGATGTATTTATAATTTGTTAAATTGAAATAGTAGTAAGTAAAAAAGTAGGATTATTGTTGTTAGTAGGGCATAAGGAATCATTGTGATTAGTAGCTTAATATTCATACAAACCAAAAAACTAGAGGGACCTATCTAAGTGGGAAATTAGGTTTGATAATATGTGAGTACTAATCTTTAATATATGCCTTATAATTAGTTTTTAAATTTTTTCTTTTAATACGGAAACTAAACATGTAGGTATAGAATATTTGAGGATTAATTGATAAGATATAATTTGAAAAAATACTATTCAAATGATTAAAGAGGAGTGTTCCCACTTATTTTTTGGATGAGGAGTGAAGGGTTATTAGTGTGTTCGTAGAGGGCTTGGGAGCTTCAACCTATAATTTCTCACTATACTTCTTAACTAACCTGGAAAGAATGATTAGAAAAAATAATTGATTCTTAACCAATTTTAGGTGGTCATAGATCACGTTCTAGTCAATGTCTCAAGAGGCTAGTGCATTAGCCACAAATGCTTTAATATGCCCATATAATTCCTCAATTTGATGGAATATAGTATCTCTCGAGTGACTTAAACCAAGGTATACTATAGAGTCAATTACAATGGATTCAACCCCTTGTTTCTCCCTATTGGCATGCTCGACTCCTACAATGACTTCCACCACTTTCACATGAATATGAAAAAAGAGAGGGGTGGTCTAAACGAAAGGAGAGGAGGACGTTCTAGAGTTGTATTCAACATGAGTACACCTCAAAGAGGATTTTCCCTTTCGATTCTAACAAGGAGACATTAAAACAGTACTATTACTAATAGAAACTAAATACCATAAAGTATGACAAATGACATGCAAGCAAGGAGAAGATTAGGAGACTAAATTAGGAAATTAGCCAAATAAGTCTCTATTATTGAGTTTTTAGAGCTTTTGTAAGACCTCACTATCTTCTAATAGAGTGTTGATTGTGGGAAAATCTCCTCCATATTGAGTTGATGACACCCTGATTGAACCATCATGTTGGTCATCCTTCCCATAGTCATGTCCTCTAGTGCACCATGAATGCACAACATCCTTTGACACCCAACTGCACTCATGTTACCAATCCTTTGCGTGGGACAGATGCCTAGGGATCCACCATCACAACATGTGGCTACGAGTGAGGAGGGGCATGCAATTTCCTCTTTTTCATTGCCATGACATTATACCACCCCTCTTGGGGAGGTGTACATTTTTAATATATTAAGGTTTTTAATTTTTCTTGGTTTATTTATTTATAATTTTAGTTTAAAAAACATGAAATTTTGATAACTTTCTCTTTTATAAATAGTTTATAATTATTATAGTATGAAAAAATTTAAAATATTATTATTATAATATTGACCATAAGTTTGTATACTTAGTAATCTCTGAAGTGAAAGAGTTACGAATATTTATAAATGAAGACCTTATTCCTATAGACCAATGAGTTAACAAAGGAAGTTCAAGATGTAAAGGAAGTGATGAAGGAAGGAAAACGACAATAATTGGAAATAGAAAAGTTGTTATTAAGGACAAATACTAGACTGGTAATAATAGATAGGAATTTTTAACACTCCAAATTCTTTTTGGAACTATCATGACTTTCCATGGTATAAAGGTCTTATGTTAAAGTGGATACCAGGTGAAAAAATAGTATATATTTCTAGTTGAAAGGGGATGGATGAGGATTATAAGATCCCTGAAATAGTTGGGTTCATCTTGTAGTTAGCATGGAACAAGAAATCTTATTGTAGATGAATTGGATGAATAGGTTATAATATAAAAATAATGTTTCTCATCATGGATTCACAATATATACCCTTTAAATCAATACATTTGGATAGAAATATATTCCATTAATACTAATATGGTTTATATTGTGATTTGTTGTTTCATTCTTATTAATTCTACGTTTTATAAGAAAAGCAATCTAGCTAAAAATTGCCTCTGTAAAACCCTAGCACAAGATATTCACAAATTGGTGAATGAATGCAATATCCTCTTGTTAGGAGACTTTAATTCTAGAATTGCAACTAACCAAATTATTCATCTGAGCAATGATTCAAACCCTAATCATCAACGGCTATATGAGGATCTATTTTTAGCTAATATATACAAAAGAAACTATGAAGACCTCATTGAGAATTTATTTGGTACCAATCTAGTCAATCTTTGTAATTCTCAAGATTTGATAATTTGAAATGGTGTAACTAGGTGAACAAACTCCAAGTAAATGAATTATATTCGAAGGTTGTACAATAATGTTGTATATTACGTGATATCCCTTATATTCTTATTTCTAATGAGATAGTGAATTTTGACCTCCTAAATGACCATGAGATTAATTCCAATCATAGACCTTTAACCTTAACTCTAAACGTTGGCATACACAAAAGCTCCCCACAAGAGAATATTCAAAATTAAAGGCACATATTTCTTAACAAAAGTAAAGTTGATATCTTCTTAATGGATTTAAATATCTTATCTTTTATGGACAATATCAAAGACCTTTATCATAATTTTACTACAACCTTCTCTATTTCCATTGACAATTTTATATCATATGTGTTGCATAAAGCAGATAATAGAAAAATAAACTCTTGGTATGATAATGATTGTAAAATTAATAGAAAAGCAATTAGGGATGCTTCTAATGAATCTTTAAACCTTGATAAGATTAATACATGCAAGTCCCTTATTAAAAGGAAGAAACAATACTATACAATAGAAGGTAAAAGAAATTATTGCAACTAACTAAATCTAACCCTAGAAGGTTTTGGAGGAAAATTCTAATTTGTAAAATTAAAAACAATAATATGATTCCCTTAAAGAATTGGAATTCCTACCATAACAATATTTATGAATCACCTAATTCTATGAACATCATTTTTAATGTTCTTATAAAGGATGAAATGTTTTATTTAGAAGGCATAGAGTTTGGGTTGAAGCAGCTTTTAAATGGGAAAGATAAGGATGTTTAAGAATACCAAGCTAAAATTTTAAAATAAGAGTTCATATCATCATTGCTTGCATACACAAACTCTTGAATTTGAATGTGAAGGAAGGCTTCCCTAAGCTTTCGACATTGAGACTCATTGTATCCATATTTAAAAGTGGGGATAAAATCATTCCCTCTAATTATAGGACCATTATGATCAGCCCTATTTTATCTAAGTTGTAAAAAATTATTTTGGAAAATAATATTAGCTTATGGATGAAAATCCATAATAATAAAGCTAAACACCAAGTCAAGCTTAGGAGTTATCATTTTACTATGGATCAACTTATTACTCTTAGGGTCATTGTAGAGGAGCAGCATAATAATAAAATTTATCTACTTGGTTGTTTTGTTGACTTCATAAAAGCTTTGGGACCATTCACCATTTCAAGAGGCTAGAAGAGGCAATGGTTACACTTGAGTTGATGATTGCTATGAAAGGGTAGTATGAGAATATTATTGCCAATTTTAGGATCACTGAGGATTGATAAGAATAAATTAATCATAATATCATAATCAAACAATGATATCCTTTTCCCTTACCCTTTTTGGCATATATATTTATAAGTTAGAAGAGTATTTGTAGGAGGCAAGTTGTGTTGGCCTCACACTCACTAGTGTAATCATCATAGTTCTTCTCTATGTCGATGATATTGTTCTATTGGTGAGGAGTCCTTATGATCTTCGAAAGTATCTAAGAATCCTCCAAGATCTTTTCAAATCTAAAAAGATAATGTATGATACCTTCATATATGACAACAACAACTTGGAAGGCATTCCTTCATACAAATATCTTGGAATCAATATCCTCCACAAGCTCAATTGGAATTATACTATTGAGAGAAGAATATATAAAGGGTAAAAAACTTATTACGGGCTTGAAAACAATTGTAATTTTGTAGATATTTGAATATAGGATTAAAAATTACTCTTCTTTGAGACGCTTGCCACCCCTATTATTTTATATGGATGTGATATTTAGGGATGCAATATCTCTAGATAATCATGGAGGAATATATGACACATCTAAAAACAAATTATAACCTATAATCTCAAAATTAAAGGAACTACACCTTATTATATCTTCCTAATTGAAGTAAGACTTTCCCCAACTGAAAGGACGGCATGACTACATATCTCATGTATAAGAAGAGGTTAAACAACATGGAAGATAAAGGTTTTCCCAAATTGCTTCTAATTCTAGCTAAAACAAGTTTGGATAAAAATGTGGATGGCATATGAATGCCTAGTCATGGCTAGACCACTAGGGGATAGAGAATATATTATTATACAACATAAAAATAATATTAAAATTATTATTACATCAAAATTTAAGGGGTAATTTTGGGATGATAAAGAGTTAGAGGAAAAAGTGAAACTAAGATATTACAGGGAAGAAGTGATCCATCCAAATATTGAAAATCAGGAATATCTCTCTATCATGACTAGTGTAAACAAGAAAATAAACATTGCTAAAATAAGAAAAAAATCATATGAATTCTATAGTGAAATTAAGCATTAATCAATTTCTAAAACAAACATTAAGATAAAAAAAAGTTTATTAATATTAATTTAATATAAAAAAATATTTATATTATCTATATTAAAAATATTTGTATAAATTATATGTATTGCAAAAAATTTATAGTTATATGGGTTTTTTGTTTTCCATCAAAAGAATAGAGATTTTTTTATTAGAGATTAACAAAACTATATTAACATAACAACTCTATAATTACATCAATAATTTTGGTGGGGTCAAAAGCAGATGAATTAGAGTTCTAGCTGCAAACTAAAATTGGTTGCCTGAAATATCAATCAGCCAATATTTCAAAAAGGTATTTACATCATTACATAATTGGGATCATCACGTGACTGCTTTTTGCAAACCATAATCATAAAGCTATTAACACTTTTTTTCTGAATGAAAAGCAAAACTTCTTTAACCTTCTGTCATGAGGCATAATTTCGTTTTGAAAATGTTATAGGAAAAAAAAAAGGTCTTAAAAAAATTATTTATTAAACGGATAGGATTCTAAATCAAGGATTTATGAAGACAAGTAGAAATGTATCCTTGTTAGGATGCTTGGATTTCCTTATTTCCATCCTACAATTTGAGGTTATTTTTATATGGATTGTTAGTTTCCTTTTTGTTTTCTCTACAAACGTGAGCAAATGTAGTATGAGTAAAAGGAGGAAATGTGGTATGCTTTGATGTTTCATAAAAGGATATGTAAAAATAATTTTTTTTTTTATATAGATTGTTAGTATCTTTGTTGTTTTCTCTACAAACGTGAGCAAATGTAGTATGAGTAAAAGGAGGAAATCTGGTATGCTTGATGTTTCATAAGAGGATAGGTAAAAATAAATTTTTAAGATTTACTTTTCGACTCACTTATTGAATAACAAGGGAGGTTGCGAGGTAGCAAGTCCCTGAATTGAGTGTGGTAGAATGCATGCATGAACTAAGTTCAACTAGTTTGCACTTCATCAAGTACAGTACAACAATTCTATCTCCAAGTCCAGGCAAGAGGGTCCTTCATGATTCTAGAGTAAAATATGTCAATCTGTGTGCACAATGACATCTATCTCGTAAGAATGGAAACGGTGGGATTAGTTTTGGGTTAAGTAAGCTGGCAAAGCCTGAGAAGGTACAGGGTACAAGTTGCCTTATTGTCAAACTAAACTCTGATTCATGTATTATATCAAACTGAGTACAATTCCTTGTGGAACAAAGAGTATTTGCTGAGCTCCAACATTGATATACATTGTAGTGTTGATATTGCCTTGGCAATGCATCGTTTTGATAGTGCAAAGAAGGTTGGTTGCAACTTTTTGGTAGAAGTATTACAAGCAGCGTTGAGTTGATTTTGTAAGGAGCATTGAGTTGGTATTACGAGAAAAATTGGTATTAAAATTGTAAGCACTATTGATGAGAGAGGAAACAATGTTATTATGAATGCACTTCTGAATTAAGGTCAATGGCACTAATTCTTTTGAAATACTAGCCTGAACATAACATGAAATAAGTATGAGTCATCCAAAACTCTATACGGCTAATAATCACTTATAACGATGTTTCCAAAAAAGAACTACAACAAAATGTGAACTAGATGCTGAGAAAGTGCTACTCCTGCATGCTAGGTTATATCAATGAGATTAGATTTGAAGATTGCTTTCACCAGACCTTGGAGAATTGAATATACACAGTTCATTGCAGAGAACTATCTGCACATTAATGAAATTAGCTAATACACACAATTCACTCCATTAGAATTATTTGTTATCAAAGCAAAGTATAAATCAAGCATTGTTCTCTTAATAGCAATAAGTGTGAACTAGATGCTGTGAAAGTACCACTCCTGCATGCTAGGTTATATCAATGAATGGTTCCAGCTTTAATCTACCTACAAATTCTCCAACATTGATATACATTGTAGCATTGATATTTCATTAGCATTGCATCGTTTTGATAGTGCAAACAACGTTGGTTGCAACTTTTGGGTAGAAGTATTACAAGTAGCGTTGAGTTGATTTCACTGGCACTGATTCTTTTGAAAGAGTGGCCTGAACATAACATAAAATAACACCAGTATTTCACAAAGAGCTTCCAATAAGCTAACATCATGATCTACGAATATATCTGCTTAAATTCAAGCACTTTTTTAAATGTGTAATCGTCTTCCTGAAGTAATGTAGTGTATCTTCAATTTTAAACCTACAAGCATACAAGGCCTTTTTTTACAAGGAATAATATAAATTATTAGACCTACAGAATATCAACTATCTAACTTGCATTTAGAGGTGGAAAGAGAGAATTTGCACTAGAAGCTACTGCAACGTGTTGACCAACTTGAGGTTGAAATAGTTACGGATCAAATTAAAATTTTATTCAAACAGGGCTAGTTATAGATTTAGATCAATAATTCACTAATGCACATTCAGAAAAGGGGAAAAACATGAAAAGAATATGAGATGATTATTTACTGGAGATGGAGTTAGAGCTCCATTTGAAATTGCACAGGTGTGATCAGCATACAATGTTGTGACATCGGTAAAAGGATGAGGGTTTTTGCAAAGCCTATGCTACCAATTGAGACTAAACAAAAGCACATGCACATAGAAATATATCAGGTTGTTGTTAGAAATTATATCTGAATGAAGGTGAAATCACTTACCAACAATAATGCTGATGGAATCTTTTCTAAATTTGTTGCTGCACCAAGAACAGGGCCAGTTGCATTTGTTGCACCAATGATCTTTGAAAATGAAGGCTGCATTTCAGAGATGCCAAATTAGGTTTTTTCCATTATTTAACGATGTTTCCAAAAAAAACTACAACAAAATGTGAACTAGATGCCGAGAAAGTGCCACTACCACATGCTAGGTTATATCAATGAGATCAAATTTGAAGATTGCTTTCACCAGACCTTAGAGAATTGAATATACATAGTTCATTGCAGAGAACTATCCACACATCAATGAAATTCGCTAATACACACAATTCACTCCTTTAGAATTATTTGTTATCCAAGCAAAGTATAAATCAAGCATTGTTCTCTTAATAGGAATAAGTGTGAACTAGATGCTGAGAAAGTGCCACTCCTGCATGCTAGGTTATATCAATGAACGGTTCCAGCTTTAATATACCTACAAATGCTCCAACATTGATATACATTGCAATGTTGATATTGCATTGGCATTGCATTGGAATGAGGTGCTTACATTAACTATACTTATGCATGGAAAAGTACTCATAATAGACAAAGGATCATGGGATTGCTATGCTGAGCTGTGTAGGAACCCTACAAATTTGGCATTATCTTTTTTTTTCTACAATTGACAATCTTGGGAATTCCAAAGAGGATAAGTAGGAATTATCGAATTTAGAAATCAGTCCACTGTAGCTAACTAATACAATATTAATCACTAAGATGTTCACTTTCAAAATCGGGCAAATGGCGAGAAATGCACGGTTGCTCAGTCATACAAATTTGTGTGTTAGGTGAACAATTGTTCAATCTCATGTAATAGGCATTAGGTCCTACCATCGATAGCAAGACTGGATTAGATTAGATGCAGTGAATAGATTAGACAGTTTCCAAAAATAAAATTGATTTCTTTAATTTCAAATCCTCCACTTTCTATTTGATTTATAAGGCTTGTTTGCACCATTTCACTAACACATAAGCCTCACATGAACAATGAGATTGATTCTAATTTAGCAGTTCCTTTTGTTACTATCATGGCTTCTAAGTGATGCTTCTCACAAGGACACGTACGCATTCACAACAAAACCCCAATCCAAGATTGAAGAGCAAGATAATATATAGTTGAAATCACATATTCAAAACACAATGAGAATGCTTACTTTCATCCATGAACTGATATGTTCCATGAGATGAAGCCAGGTTATTCTAATGGCAGCCCTATAGTGAAAGCCAACTTTTGGCATTTATTTCCATTCATACAAAAACTATATAAAAAGGAGGAGAAAATGTGAATAGAAAGTTTCCAGGGATAATAAATGTGAACCCACCACACTCCCACTATATATTATGCACAATGCAATGTATTAATGTAGTGTCAAGATGGAATTGGAAACGAGAAGGGAAACAGTTACAGAACAGAACATGAAACGGTTCTCCTGGTCAGGTTTCCAGTAACACACAATAAACAAATCTTAGACAGGATCATATATCAAATTGGAGATAAGGAAAATAGGAACTTCCAATGAAAAGAAGGCAATAGATGCATATTAATTAATAATTATATTAGAGCTAAATGTTGTGTTAATCATCTGGTGATCTCATTATGTTTTTAATTCCTCCAAAATCATGCTAAATGAATATGGAAATCCATACGAATCCTAACATTGAGACCACATTCACTTAATTCCATTGGCAAGGAACAAAAAATATATGTGTAGCCTCAAAATTTGGCCTAGTCTTTTAAAATATTATAGCCAGGGATTTTCATAGGTCACAAGATCCCTTTTTTGAAAACCTAAAAATTGCTAATAAGCCCATATTACAGATACCCTGATTCAGTGAAACAATGGATGATGAAGTGTGTGGAAAAGATTTTGAGGATGCTTCAATTGACGCCCATCCATGTCTTGGTCATGCCTTGAAATCTTGGAAAAGGAAACTGAAAACAACTCTACAGAAGGTACCATTTCCCAACCATGCAATCATTCATCATGATTACACTTGAATGAGGTTAGGGTTAGATTTTATAATTGGTAAACATATCCCTCAAGTACTTAGTGCGAGGCCAAGTTCTATGTATATGTGTAACCATATATCATTGTCATATTTCAGGTGTAGTTGTTCTGATGAATCCAGTGGTTTACTTTGGGGCATGTCAGTTGCATTGATTAGCAAACGAGTATCTTGATTCTGAGTAGAGGATGAAGTAACAGACATATCTTTTCTCTAGACTAATACCTCATTTGCTACAGATGATGAAGATGAACCCAAAGGTTCAACATTATGAACTTCCGAAGAAACACTATCAGCTGGAGTGAAAAGTTGTTCTGATGAATCAAGTGGTTTACTTTGGGGCATGTCAATTACATTGCTTAGAAAATGAGTATCTTGAGACTGAGTAGAGGATGAAGTAACAGACATATCCTTTTCTGAAGTTGATGTAAGGCGAGTTTGTGTTATGCCATGACCCCTTGTCAGAGAAACTGGAATTGTAGCACCATCATGAACAATAGGCCATGAAAGCTCAGTGCTAGAAGCCCCGGAAGTTTCAAGCTTGGGAACAATGGACTATGCATCCATCCCAAAGGAAACAATTTGTGCTAGTTATTGATGTACAAAATTAGATCTTTGGGGTGGAACTCAATTTTTTGGATGCAGATAAAAAGTAGATGAAAGATGGACATACGATCTTGTCTGTACAGGGTAAAAATTCATAGCGTGTGAAACACTTGGAGGACATGAGAGAATAAAGCCATTTGTTGCCATTCTCACTGACAAGGAAATAGATCCTAGAAGAGAATTTGTGGCAGCATTATCCAACTCAGCTTTCTTACCACTAGAATCAAAACTCAGCTCTTCATGAGTCTCTGGATGAGTAATCTTTACCGCCTTATTGGTACGGGTAGGAATATGGTGATTCATCACTGGAGACCTAAACTGTGTACTAGAAATCCCGCTTGGTAGGTTGGTCCCCATGGGAAGACTCATTTCAGTACCCAGATGATGGACTATCTGTGGTAGTTGTTGCAATGAAAACTGACCACCAATGGGATTAATATGTTGAGGCATACCATGTAGTGAAGGTGGCAGTATATTTGATTGAACATTCAAACGCTACCCTTGTTGCATCAGCACTTGTTGTGAATGCAAGGCAAGTGATGGTAATGTTGGTGGTGGTCACAGAGGAGTACCCGACAATTGTTGTGAACTTGGTGCATACAGGACTTGAGACTCTAGTATTTGATTCTTTTGACAGGAGAAATAGGAGTGAAAAGATAATATGGAGAAGAATCAAGTAAAAGATGAAGGTTCAAGAATTACTACAAATTTCTCAACATACTTGGCAATGTGCTTGTGGTTCAACTGAAACAATAGGCAGTCTATTGAGAGAAACAACATTTGTATCCAAATTTTGGTTTATATTCTAAACCTAAATCTATAATTAATAATTTAAATTGATTTGAGACTATGACTTTATATAGAGGATGGTGTGAGAAACACTTTTATAGACCAGGAGATAGTACAAATTCTATAGTAGGCATGCTCTACTATTTTTACAATGCTCTTGTCTACAATGCAAAGAAGAGCAGGAACTTCGGAATTCTATTTGAAATGAAAGTCCAAGTTCAAAACTAACACAAATGTTTATGCTTTAATAGAATTGAGCCGGAGCCCCTTTTAAAAGAATTCTTCGAACAACGGAAGGAAATGTTGCATTTAATTGAACAACAAGAATTCGTTCTTTAAGCTGCAATTGAAACATTTACAAAGGGATCAACTCCAATTCAACATGATCACTTCATTGTAGAAACATGCTCTATTATCAGACCACGTGATGCACAAATGATTTGCTGCATTTTGACATATCGACAGCTTATAAAGCTCTGAAAGTTGAAATGAAAGCCTTTATCTTAAAAAAGCGTAGTTTTATCATTTCAAAAGCAAATCTCACTAATATTTTGACCTCCCTACTAATTCGACCGCAATATTGCTACAATGAAGTGATTTTAGACCTCGATAAGTGCACAGTTAAAAAAGCATTAGTCAAATGAAAACCATTTCTCAGAAACCCAATAAATTCATCGAAGAAAAACCCTTATTCCCAAAAGGAATACAAAATGTAACCCTAAGTCTACCGAAAAAGCTAAAAAATCAACAGAATCATCTCAGAACAAATACATACCGAAGCCATCTTCGACAAGGTAATTGAAGGTATGATTATCGCAACTGTATGTGAACTTGTTGTTGCTGGCGGGAATCTTTTGCAGGCACTAAGCAGCAATACTCGTAAAATTGTCTTTGAATTCCGTGTACTCCGCAAGAACCATGGTGCCCCTCGCCACAAAACTGTATATCAGAGATTGTTTCCCCCTAATACCTTCGGATCTAAAGGCCCTTCGCTGATATTAACTGTAGATAACACTATAAAAACCCAACCCTCAAAAATATTAAGAGAACTTCAAGGATTTTGTGGGGAAAGCTGATGAAACCACACCTGATTTAGTAAAGGAGGAAGAGGCCTTTTAGAAGAGAAGAAATTGTGCATAAACTTGTTATGAGAAAGGAGGCAAGGGGTAGCATTAGAATGCTCAAACAATGAAAATATATGAAAAAGGGGAAAACAAAATTTTATAAACAATTTAATATATAATACAAATGTAAGTTTCAATTATTTATAATAACAACATCGCTTACATGCATTTTGACAGATGTTGTCTTGCCCCTGACGCTCAGCTTGTACTTCAGCGAATGGCCTCCCACTTCCTGAAATTCGAAAATCAGAAGTGAAGACGTGTGGAAGGTGACCCTAAACATGTTGATAGATGCTTGTCTAAAGCCACACCCTTGAAGCCTCAGTACCCGCAATGAAGGTGTCGTCTGCTGCACCAGCCACCCCCATGGAGGCTCAGTACGCGCCACGAAGGTGTCATCAGCTGCAACAATGTCAAAATAAAACCAGATGGGAGCGGCATATGCTTCTGAAACCCCCTTTACCGTTGGAAGAAACGTTCTTGGTGTTTGTTTTTGTATGCTTTCATAATGCAGGTCAGTAGACGTGGGAATGAATTCATAGTGAAACTTGAGAAGGCATTTGTTTATAGAAATGAATTCATAGTGAACCCTGAGAAGGCATTTGTTTATGGATATTAGAAGGGAATGAAGGTTCATGTATATGGGAAAGCATTAGTTTTTGAATTTGTTGGAGGACATTATAGCTTGGCCTTCTTGTTTGGATTTTCGAGGGTATTGAAAGAGTTCAGGGAGCCTCAGAAACTGATGAAAATGCTGAGAACAAGAAACAAAAGGTCGACCATGGCCCTTCTGACAGTAATTATGAACATTAAACATATTAAAAAATGAATGCAGACGAATTTAGCGAGAATGGTCAAAATAGTAGGGTTTATCTAGAACCCTCTGAGTTTCTTTCAGTCATCAAGAATCTTGCTCTAATGAAGCCATAGCCCAAAGATGGTAAGCCTGTATGTGGGGGATTTTCAGTGTTTATGATGCGAATTCATGAAAGAATTCAATGTAATGCAGTACGAACATTGAATGATTTCCCCCCCTGCCATCGCCAGATCTTTTTGAGGCTCTGCTTCTCTTCAACTCGCAAGGTCAAAGTAGCAAGTAGGCCCAAGTTTGTTTCATTTCATCTCCCAGCCCAGGTTTATTCGATCCATCCTAGCCAAGTTCCGAAGCCGGAAATCTAACCAGGTCCGGTAGTAGCCGTGTGTTCATTATCTAGCCTGCAAGCGATGCTGCTTCAGTCATGTGCCTCCAGTTATTTCCTATTATGGACTTCAAACATATATATGTGCTATAACTGGTGGGACTGCTTATTTGACTGGATAAAGAAAAACCTGGTAAGCTTCTAGCTCTAGGTCTTATATATAATTTGAATATAGGGGATATGCAAGTGGGTCTTCTCAAATAGAGACTGGGTCTCAGTCTAGGGAACAATAAAGGGAAACATACTTAGGGAAACCTGACTATCAGCCCTTCATCCCTTCCCGTTCAGAGAGTCTTAGGATAATTTGTCCATCAGACTGGCATCAATGCAAAGGAAGGCAAGCCCAGAGAACTTAGTTAGGCAAGTCCAAGGTAGGATTGTCCTTCATTAGCTAGACGAAGATTAGCCACTGGACCATCCTTGTAAAGTATGGTACCTCCCTTTCAGTCTCGATAAGCCTGCCATCGCTTAGGTTTCATTTTCTTTTTCCCTCATTTAGATCTCAGCACAGACTAGCTAAAGCTGCTTGAGCTCAAGTTGATCAGCTCAGTAGGGGTTTCATAGCATGCCTACCCAGTTCCTGCATCTGCTGATGTTGGATCTACTGGTGTTGGTGCCTAGAATTGGCTCTGAAACTGGCGGCTCTAAATATGCATCTAGAGGGGATGACTCTGTTAGTTCCTCCTCCTCTATTCGATCTGATCCCCTATCCTGTTCGCCAGATGATTTACCTTCCCTTCTCCTTTCCTTTATCCTGCACTTAGCTAGGATTTTTGTCCATCTATTATTCGCCCATGGTGCCAAGGATGCCCTGTTGGTTGTTTAATAGGCATGCACACTATAAAGTGACCTAGTTTCAAACTAACCAATTGAGGGGAATAACAAATTTAGGGTAATAAATCTAGCTCGGGCTACTAGGGGCAAGGTAGGATCCTGTGACCTTAAGACATGCCTGCCTTATTCAGGGCCCTTCCCTTCCTTACAGCTCTTCTTACTGGTCTCCCTCTTACCGGTCCCCTTACTACTACAACCATAGATGCTTACTGTACTGCTACAACTATAGATGCTTACCACACTGCTATGCGCCATTTCCCTTGCTATGAGATGCTTACCACACTGCTATCCGACATTGCCCTTCCTATCAGAAGACCTGGTAAATCACCTCGAACCCACGCCAATCCGCAAACCAGAGAAAACCATCCACCCAAATATGCCCAAATACGCATGTACCACTGCCCACAAGAAAAGCCAAAAGGTAGGATCCTTGCGAAGTATGGTACCTCCCTGTGCTGGACCTGCATGCTAATAGCCTATAGCTTGGACCTGACCTCAATCGGAGCTGAGGACTTGACCTGAATGGGAACTGAGGGCAGCAGAAAGAGGAAACCAGGAAGGAATGGGAACTGAGGGTAGCAGAAAGAGGAAACCAGGAAGGGAGGGCAGCAAAAGGGGAAAATAACACCTGCAGCATGCACACCTACACCAATGGACACCTACACCACCTACATGCCCACCTACACTTGCCAACCTACAAATAAATGCTCAAACTATGATGCCAACCTGCAAATAAACGCTCAAACTACAAACAAATGTTAGCATTAATCTCAACGGTTTGTCAACGGTTTGACAATCATTAATAATGGACGGGTAAAACAAAACAAACCTATGGTCCAGCCTC
Source organism: Pinus taeda (assembly GCA_000404065.3). Taxonomy (NCBI): domain Eukaryota; kingdom Viridiplantae; phylum Streptophyta; class Pinopsida; order Pinales; family Pinaceae; genus Pinus; species Pinus taeda. Next base: position 34,219 of record APFE031572289.1, on the reverse strand, counting down.
TTCCGCCTCAGGAAGAGGCCAAATAAGATGGCAAACAAGGTTGTATTTAAAAACTTTGTTTACTCCAGCAATGGCAAACAACATTGGATTTAAAAACTATGGTTACCCCCACAATAATCAACGCAAATTAATAACATAGCACCTTAAACTAATGCTATAGCAGCGCATTTCGATTACTATAGTCCCTGGCCATTGCCAAATGGCAGGGGCTAATAAGGAGAGGGTTCTCTAAGACATGAAGATGAGTAATTGTTTTTTTTTTAATTTCAAGGAGTAAGAACAAGTTTGGGGCTATAATTGCACTTTTGTTGATTGGTTAATGTCAATTTTGAAGTTGACTGAGTGATTTTGAGAAACAAAAAATATTTCCCATGCTCATGGTTTTCCTCTGAGAAAATATCCTTGTAATGATCCATCAATAGAAGCACAAGGAGTTCGAGTGTCAATTACCAAGTCAATGATTCACATGCTTATGAAAAAATGAAAATTAAGACAAATCTCTCATAATATTTATACTTTGTTAGATATATTTAAAAGTTATAGTTTTGATTTTTTAATCGAAATTCCCTTTAAGAATAAAACGTTGTAAATTTATATATATATATATGGTTGTGTAAATTTTAAATTTAACTGTTTACAAGCAGTAGTGTCCTATCTAGGGTGCTAGACTAGGCTATATTTATTATCGACCAGGGTGTGTAGACTTAGAGGCATGCGTCTAAAGTATATAGACATAAAGGATCGTTATCTAAGTCTAATCTACCTAGTTACAATGCCTGTCATTCAATTCATTATCAAACTAAAACGCTATGTATCACTATAAACCAAGATTCAATTCATTTATCAAACCAAAACACTGTGTATCACTGTAAACCAAGATTTTTAATCCCCTTACAGAGACATCATGCATAAAACCTCTGTTCAGCACATACTCAACATTCATTAACAGTCATGCAAGATAAAAATATATGGAAATCGTAAGCATAAGAGTTCATGACATTACTCTACAAGACAACAAGGGATCGAATCCCTTACAGGATATGATTCACGATCTCAGTGATGATCTATTCTAGCGCATTCATAAACATAAATCATACGCATATCATAAACATAAACCCATTTTAATCACTACGCATATTTAATACCCTAAGTTGTAAATGAAAGAAAACAATAGTATACCACGTTACGCAGGGCTCGTCCGCGTTCCAGAAGTATACTGGACTGTGATCCAACGATTACCAAATCAACGCAACAAGATCGTGACTGTAGCTTAAGTCTTTGATATTAAAATTCAAAACTCTGTTTTCGAAACAATGATAATGATAAACTAGCTGACTATCCAGAACTGTCTTTTCATATGGTTCTACAACCCTCGAAAACGAATGTACATTCATGAGGAGGCTGTTGCTGCTTTTACCATATCGTAATTTTTGAAAATGTTTCTATCCTAAACTACTTTCAAAAAGGAAACAAAACTAAATTAATTTAGAATGTGTGCTGTTGTTGCCTTTGTCGCCAACATGCCATAGTTTGACCTTTGTTGACCGCACATGTAGGAGGGTCGATTCTGCTGTGGGATAGGTGTTCGTCCATGTTTGAACATGCTGCTTTTCAACCCTACCCTTCGCTCTAGCCTAGTTGTCATGCCACATGTCAAACAATAAACCAATTACAGGATGTTGGAACTTCCTGTAGCCATTTTGCCAAAAATTCCTAATTCGTTAACATAAAACTCCTAAATCAATTTCATTGCAATTTAATAACTATAAGACTATTAACTAATCAATTTTCAAGGGATCTGAGAGATATATGATGAAAAGAGGTAGGAAAATGACATGTTTTGGGAGGAAAAAGGAGGTCATGGAATGGTACCAACATCTCTCCCCGACTTAATGAATTAGCATGACCTCATGCTAACCCCGAAGTGCTTCCTTTGAACTCTGTCCCTACCTGTACCTCTGCTGCTTTTAACAATGTGTCCGCATTCTTTTTCACCTGGGCATCTTTCTGACCATGGAGCTCCTGCTTTAATCTTTTGTATTTTTCCTTGAGGGTCTTCTTCTGATTGTACCACTTGGTGGCCCACTTACAAATATCTGTTTGCTCAGCCTCTAGTTCATTGACTCGCTCCTTTAACTTTTCATTCTTATTTTGAGTCTCTTTACTCTGCGCTCGGAGCATTTCATTTTCTTTTTTGATAACTTTTTCTAGCATATTAGCCTCCATGAGCTCTTCCTTTAATATCTCAATTTGTTTCTCCAGTTTCTTTTGTTTCTTATTGGGAGGTGGTGACCCTTTTTCTTGTTTGTTATTGCTTTCAACCTCTATATCAGCTCCTGGTCCTGGTGGTGAGTGGCTTTCAACATCTATATCAGCTCCTGGTCCTGGTGGCGAGTGGTCACTGCTCTGAATATCCATCGGTATAGGTGCATTGGATTCAAGCTGGTCTTCTTGTAACTGGGCTTTTGGTGCTCTCCTTGTTCTTCTTGAATAAGTGGTGAAAATTTTATCTTGCTCTGCCTTCTTAGCATCTTCTTTTCTCA
>APFE031572287.1:3008-52853 GCA_000404065.3 Pinus taeda | reverse complement strand
AGAGCCAACATGGATATATTACCAAGACTATTTGATTTAATTATAACTGGTAAAAGTTGAAGAAGGAAGACAAGGATATATGGATCACGATGTCTGAAGGATGGCTTGCTTAGGAAGCCCGTAAGGAGAGTGGGAAGTTTCCTATCTTCCTTGAATTTTATATTCTGACCCCTGAAGTTCTTCTTGAACTACGAACTGTCGAGGCAGTTATGAGAGGATGGAGGAAGAGGTACTAGAACCGCTCAAGCATGGGCTACATACCTCACAACAGAGTCTTGGTTGGCTTTGTATCTCGAGAAGGGGACCCCTCCTGCGTGAAGTAATGCTCATGGGGAGAAAAGAAGGCACTTTTTTTAGATTGTTGTGTTGAATATAACTTGGAGGACTGTAGTGATTTGAGATAGAGATGGGAAAAAGAGGCATGAATTATGTGTAAACCCATAACCATTATGAACATGTAACCTTGTAACCTTTTAAACCTAGGTTTAGAAACTGGACTACAAAGTCGAGTCTTGAATTATGATAGCTAAGTAAACTAGTGAGAGAACCCACTGCCTAAGTCAAGTAGACTAAGAAGAACATTTCTATATACTTGTGTTTGTGCACATGAAGCACTGAAAAGAGGAAGGATCATCGTGGGAACCATAGGAAGTGGTGAAGGGGTAACCCTTTGTGTTGTGCAGACCCTTAGTGCTTGAGAAGTAGCATCCCTATTTCCCAGTTACTGAAGGAGATTGGCCTTCATCCTTTATCCCCCGAATTAACCCTTTTGGTGTAATACTCTGAGTGAAGGATCTTTAAAACACCGCATCCGTCTCAAGGATAAACAACTACAAGAAAAATGTTGTGTATTTATGCCTATAATTAGGTCGATATCGGCAGTCCCTTCTCCAGTTTCCAGCAGAATTGGGTAGAATAGATAGGTGTATTTATATCTTGTAAATGAAATGTAAATGTTGTTCAATGCTTCATATTTATATGCCATGTTATTGTGTATGTATGTGCTAGTGGGTTGAAAGTTGTTATATTTATCCATATTAAATTTTATGTGGAAATAAGCATGAACAGAGCGTTGAGGCATAGTGTAGTCACTTAAATGTTGATATGCATTCCTTTATGAATGAATGTTGCATGTAATGGAAGCCTTTCCCATATGTAAATTGTGACCTCTTTATGCTGTAAGTTCATAAATTGAGATGTTAACCTTGGTGGTAATGACTACACTCAGTTTTGTTTCATGAATGTTGTCATGTTGTATCATTGTTATATTGATGGTGGAGTTAACCATGTATTATGGTGGGAGCTTAAGGTTGTGTCTACCTATGGAGATGAGTTAGGGTATGTGCCTCCCTATAGTATAAGAAATCAAGATAAGGAGACTTGAAGCCTCATGGTAAAAGGCAGTGGGTTTTGTTGTTGATGGCAATTGAAGATTCTTGCGTTAATAGAGGCAAAACTAGGCAGAGTCCTTGAGTTTCCTTATAAATTTGGAGTTTGTGGGCCCCATCTTTAGCCCCGGGTTACATGGATCAATGAGAGTTAGGACTAAGAGCCAACTAGAAGGAGCTTATTGGATATTAGACATTGGGGAATTTTTGGGAACGTATTAATAAACTCCTTAATATGGCATGGCTCTAGTAGATAGGTTGTCACTTGTTGGTAAACAATTTGTCGATCAAGCACGTCTAATGATGGCCTTAGGATATCAGGAGTTTTCAAAGGGTGACAACATGACAATGTCACAAATGACGATATGGTGATGTTACGTGTATGACATATGTCACCCAAATTTTTCCCCTTTTTGTATGCCAACTGTAGGAATGACTCATGGCACATGTCAATTGGTGCCACATCGCATAGTACACATTGGATTTTGCCACATGTCAGGCGATATTTGGATGTTGGAGGATGATGTGGCAGGTTGAGTTATCATATTAAGGGATTATTCTTTGGAAAGTCTCTAATATCCTGATATCTAGATATGCATGTCAGTCTTTGCCACATGGTCGATAATGATTAGGTGTTAGAGTTATGAGATGGCATATAAAGTTGGTCACCTACCTATTGACTTATTGGTTTTTTGCAATGATTTCTAGCTATAAATAAATTCACTTATAACCTAATCATCTTTGTGGGTATATCAATAGATCGGCTTTACCGGCATATCGGATAATAAAACAATACGAACATATCAGCACAGCAAACCTTATTGGTATATAGATATCAGAACCTTGGAAGCTTTGGAACAAGGCGTATGATATAGAAAATCATTGATATGGTGAGGTTCGGTATAGCACGTGGGTTGGGGACATGGGCCAACACAAAGGCATTGTGTGGCTAGGGACATCCATGTGGACATGCATGGATGATGATGTGGACCTTAAGGAGAAAAAATTCAAATGAGCATAACTTTGTGCTTGGGGCTTGAAATGAGATGAAATTTATTTGATTGGAAAGCTCTTTGATTTTTAAAATGAATTGGATTGTAAAAATGTTCAAGTGTGAATGATAAAACTTAAACAAACAATTAACTTAAAACAAACATGAAATACTTTAATGAAGTTGCAATTTAAAATGAAATTTAAAATATCAAGACAATGAGAAAATCGACACAAAACCAATTGATAACGAAGTTTATCCAGTGTGGACTACATCTCCAAGTCTTGCCTCCAAGAGAGTGGCCTCTTTATTAATACGATGTTAAGTCTCAAATGATTTTTTACATCTCTAAAATGCCTCCCAAAGCATGCTACAAAAATGGAGCTTTCTACTATGAAATTGAGATTTTTGCTACCAAAATTCCTTTGGTTGCTATAAAATTAAGCTCCAAAACCACTGTATACCAAAACGTAAACTTAAAAAAGAAACCATGTTAAAAAAAACCCTCTCAACTCAACAAAAACTTCATAATCACATAATTTCTCCCCAAAAGCTCTCTCAAAAGCTCCAAAGAGACTTCATGTTCAATAACATGTCACTTGGTTTATATAAGATTTAGGGGTCTGTAACGAGCTCGCGAAGGTTGCACCCCAACATATATAAAAATGGTACATTGTTACCAACAAACGAGCCATATGTTGAATCGCTTTACAACCATGCATTATATTTGGCATATCGTTCTAACTATCCTTAGGCATATATCATAAACCACAAGCCAATATGCCTTGAATCAATCGTTATCTGGGTGTATTCGATATTCGTTGGTCCATGTATTTTATGGTTGTCGTAAAACTTGGGCATTAACATATTCGCCTATTTAAAATTTTGACGGTGTGTTTGGATGTGGATACAACCACCATATATTGGTATATACTCTGCCCATGTATGTAACCAATGCATTTATTATAATATACCCGATGACCAACATAATATGACACTCATGTGATCATTATCAATTGTTGTTATAACCAACATATTTAATATATAATACATGGTTTTTGATTTTGTAGTAGATTTCACAACATCTGATTTCGTAGCAGATTTCACAATTTCACAACATCTGCCCACTTAGCCTACCTTGTGCCATATGTTTCCATGTCATGCCATGTGTCATGCTACCACGTTGACTTTGACTTTTTGTTGAATAGCCAAAATTCTTCAAATTGTGATATCTTGCGCATATAGAATGTCAAAAATGTCATTTTGTTTTTCCAAAGCCTTAGTCATTGTATTTGTCAATTTCCTTAGCCATAATAAACCAAATGAACACCCCCAGGTTGTTTTGCTCAACATTCAGCTTCGAATAAATGTCACACCAACCGTGGTTATTATTTTTAACATTTATTACATGAAACCAGGGCTGTTACAAAAACTAGAAATATCCCACAAAAAGTGCAAAGTCATGTGTCAATGCATTGGGCTCCATTAAAACTCAGCAGTTTTGAGTTAAAGCAATACAGGGATTGCTTGACCCTTTTTCCAATGAGTTGATCGCCTACGGGTGGGGCGTGCTCTCTCTTTAAGGCATACAGAGGCAACTAATGGGCTTTTGCAGTTCAACCCATTTTTTTGAGCTTTATTGGAACCTTTTAAGGGAAGAGGTAATTAAAAGAGAACCTCGGCTCATGGGAACCGCTAGCAGCGAATTCATAAACACACAGACTAAAATGACTGAAAATTCTTATACAGTTGTTGCAGACCCCATTAATCACAGTAAGAATGTGGGGGTCTAATAAGCACGGAATTTGTGTGAGCCCTGAGCTTCAGCAGTTCACAAGCAAATTCAAAATGCCAGCAACGTCAGGTTTCAATTTAACAGACGAGAAAGCAAAAGAGGCTACGTACGATGGGTAGCCATTGAAAGAGTTGCTGGAATGAAAACAACATTCAGGGTTTTGGGGGTCATGTTTTATATTTTGATTTCAAAATCAAAATAACGGGCGTAGCGTGTTTGCTGTAATCAAAGGAGCACAGTGAATTTATTACAACTTATCTCCCTTCTCCAGTAACGGAACGAAACGATTGCGCAAAAAACTCAATGACCTACTTACCTTTTCTAGTGTGGAAACCAGTAGATTTGCAGTTCTTGCCCTTGTAGTAGTCACGAGGGCCCTTCTTGGATGTAAGAATGTCCACAGATGAGTTGCGCTTCCTTCGCATGGCTCTCGCTAAACTAGTGATCAACCCCAACGCCATCACTAATCTGTGCCGCACGCTCTAGAACTCTTCCGCTCAGGGAACACAATAATGGTAGGATCGCCTTCAGAATCTCATGCTGCAAATATTCCAAGGCAATATATAGCATATGATACTACATTTCATAAAATCTTAGGCCATATATGGCTCATGATCTTACAATTTATGCCAAATTTACATTCATATATCTAATTATATTATGATATTACATTATATGATAAATTTGCATTATATTTCTAGTTATAATTTATTTGGATGGGAAGTTACAATATCTTACGAAGATATTTTATATTAATATTAAATACTATAATTACCCATTTTTGGTTTTGCTCTTTCTTCTTTTTTCCCCTTTTTTGGTTAGAAACCCATTGTGTTATTTAAAATGTATTTTTTATTTAAAAATAATTTAGCAATTTGAAAGAAAAAAAAAAATAGTATTTTGAAAAATGAAGCATTTTAAATGTGTTAATTTAACAACATAAAACTATAATTTTCTTAATTTTTAATCTAAATTAAAATTGATTATATTGGGTGTAATTTCACTTGTTCTTAGAAAATTGTTGTTTTTCCATTTATATTCAAATTTCCTTAATAAATTATTCTTAATCTTACTCATTCTTGATGGTACTTACCAATTCAAAATTCAAAATTAAAGGGTTTTAAAAGGATTTGAAACGCATCAACCCAAAATTATGGATGTGATTTATTTTGAAGAATTCTACTTAAATCATGAATCACAAATGCCTCCAATGTGAGAAGGATAATGTTATTAATGTACAATAAATGACCAAAAATAGGTCAATGGAATTAAAAGATACTTCCAATATATTCTGAGCGTGAATACATTAAGAGAGTGCAAAAGCAACTCTTAAATAATGTTGAAAACTATAAAGCAAAAAAATAGTACAATGTAAATAAGTGTCTAACTAATCTAATCGCATCGCTAGGTTTAACTAAAAGCAAAAGTAAAAGGTATAAGCTATAAAGCAATACCATAGGTCCGTTGAAACAAAATGAGGGTTTGAGACTCAAACATCTCAATTTTGATTAAGTGGGAGAGAAGAATGAGGATGAAGTCAAGGACCCCTAGTCATAATGTCTGAGGAAAAGTGAGATATAAGCTTGTTATCAAAGTTAGCAAGCACCATAGTGGGGTCAAACTATATGAGAATAGGTTAAACATAGGAGTGAGGGAGCCTCACTCTCTTAACACTCAAGGTTGAAGTAAATAAGCTCTAAATAGAACTCTCACTACTCCGTTAAAGTGGAGGGACCTAAAACCATGCTACTTTATGGTCTAAAGTGCTATAAAGATCCATTAGTCTCTTTTTACCCCAATATGATGGAGTAATGTGAAAGTATGACATGATCCTCTTCGTAATCACAATATGTGGTGGAGCATGCAAGTACGATATGAATATCTCCTCGATGAAGAGGGTTGGACATCCTTGGTTGTGATAACAAAAGAAAGTTGAGAGGGAGCTTCGTGAGTCCCTAGAAAGGTAATGTCAATGTCCTGTAATCTCATAATAGAAGGGACACCTAAAAATGAAGTGCATCTAAATATTTGGCTCATATAGGTGGCACATATGGCAATTCTTATTTCATCGAGGAATGCGATGATTGTTTTCCACTTGTAGTCTATAAGAATCAGCACATAGTTGACTTGGAGGGATTGTGAGTGGCTCCAATCTCTGCGGGACTAAGAAGTGTTGTAGATAGAAAGACATCACCAAGCCCAAGCTCTACGGAGGTGAGGTCCAAGTCATATGGATGTACAATCTATATATGTCCTCTTTGATGGCATGATTTAACCCCTCTCTAGTTCATAAGAGAAGGCATGATCTATATAGAAAGGGGAAAGGCGCTGTGGAGAGATGGTCATCAACTAGAGAAGGTGAGAAGCCTATAAGAACTAGTTATATGCCCAACCTATTGGGCAATCTAAAGTAAGGATTTGTGATGGGCATAGTGAAAGTTCAATATCCCTTTTTCTAATCCCCAAGTTTTGAAATGTAAGTAAAGGGTGATAATGTTGGAGAGCCAACATGGATATATTACCAAGACTATTTGATTTAATTATAACTGGTAAAAGTTGAAGAAGGAGGACAAGGATATATGGATCATGATGTCTGAAGGATGGCTTGCTTAGGAAGCCCGTAAGGAGAGTGGGAAGTTTCCTACCTTCCTTGAATTTTATATTCTGACCCCTGAAGTTCTTCTTGAACTACGAACTGTCGAGGCAGTTATGAGAGGATGGAGGAAGAGGTACTAGAACCGCTCAAGCATGGGCTACATACCTCACTACAGAGTCTTGGTTGGCTTTGTATCTCGAGAAGGGGACCCCTCCTGCGTGAAGTAATGCTCATGGGGAGAAAAGAAGGCACTTTTTTTAGATTGTTGTGTTGAATATAACTTGGAGGACTGTAGTGATTTGAGATAGAGATGGGAAAAAGAGACATGAATTATGTGTAAACCCATAACCATTATGAACATGTAATCTTGTAACCTTTTAAACCTAGGCTTAGAAACTGGACTACAAAGTCGAGTCTTGAATTATGATAGCTAAGTAAACTAGTGAGAGAACCCTCTGCCTAAGTCAAGTAGACTAAGAAGAACATTTCTATATACTTGTGTTTGTGCACGTGAAGCACTTAAAAGAGGAAGGATCATCGTGGGAACCATAGGAAGTGGTGAAGGGGTAACCCTTTGTGTTGTGTAGACCCTTAGTGCTTGAGAAGTAGCATCCATATTTCCCAGTTACTGAAGGAGATTGGCCTTCATCCTTTATCCCCCGAATTAACCCTTTTGGTGTAATACTCTCAGTGAAGGATCTTTAAAACACCGCATCCGCCTCAAGGATAGACAACTACAAGAAAAATGTTGTGTAGTTATGCCTATAATTAGGTCGATAGTGGCAGTCCCTTCTCCAGTTTCCAACAGAATTGGGTGGAATAGATAGGTGTATTTATATGCTGTAAATGAAATGTAAATGTTGTTCAATGCTTCATATTTATATGCCATGTTATTCTGTATGTATGTGGTAGTGGGTTGAAAGTTGTTATATTTATCCATATTAAATGTTATGTGGAAATAAGCATGAACAGAGCATTGAGGTATAGCGTAGTCACTTAAATGTTGATATGCATTCCTTTATGAATGAATGTTGCATGTAATGGAAGCCTTTCCCATATATAAATTGTGACCTCTTTATGTTGTAAGTTCATAAATTGAGATGTTAACCTTGGTGGTAATGACTACACTCAGTTTTGTTTCATGAATGTTGTCATGTTGTATCATTGTTATATTGATGGTGGAGTTAACCATGTATTATGGTGGGAGCTTAAGGTTGTGTCTACCTATGGAGTTGAGTTAGGGTATGTGCCTCCCTATAGTATAAGAAATCAAGATAAGGAGACTTGAAGCCTCATGGTAAAAGGCAGTGGGTTTTGTTGTTGATGGCAATTGAAGATTCTTGCGTTAATAGAGGCAAAACTAGGCAGAGTCCTTGAGTTTCCTTATAAATTTGGAGTTTGTGGGCCCCATCTTTAGCCCCGGGTTACATGGATCAATGAGAGTTAGGACTAAGAGCCAACTAGAAGGAGCTTATTGGATATTAGACATTGGGGAATTTTTGGGAACGTATTAATAAACTCCTTAATATGGCATGGCTCTAGTAGATAGGTTGTCACTTGTTGGTAAACAATTTGTCGATCAAGCACGTCTAATGATGGCCTTAGGATATCAGGAGTTTTCAAAGGGTGACAACATGACAATGTCACAAATGACGATATGGTGATGTTACGTGTATGACATATGTCACCCAAATTTTTTCCCTTTATGTATGCCAACTGTATGAATGACTCATGGCACATGTCAATTGGTGCCACATTGCATAGTACACATTGGATTTTACCACATGTCAGGCAATATTTGGATGTTGGAGGATGATGTGGCAGGTTGAGTTATCATATTAAGGGATTATTCTTTGGAAAGTCTCGAATATCCTGATATCTAGATATGCATGTCAGTCTTTGCCACATGGTCGATAATGATTAGGTGTTAGAGTTATGAGATGGCATATAAAGTTGGTCACCTACCTATTGACTTATTGGTTTTTTGCAATGATTTCTAGCTATAAATAAATTCACTAATAACCTAATCATCTTTGTGGGTATATCAATAGATCGGCTTTACCGGCATATCGGATAATAAAACCATACGAACATATCAGCACAGCAAACCTTATTGGTATATAGATATCAGAACCTTGGAAGCTTTGGAACAAGGCGTATGATATAGAAAATCATTGATATGGTGAGGTTCGGTATAGCACGTGGGTTGGGGACATGGGCCAACACAAAGGCATTGTGTGGCTAGGGACATCCATGTGGACATGCATGGATGATGATGTGGACCTTAAGGGGCAAAACTTCAAATGAGTGTAACTTTGTGCTTGGGGCTTGAAATGAGATGAAATTTATATGATTGGAAAGCTCTTTGATTTGAACTTAATCCAGAATATTTTAAAACGACTTGGATTGTAAAAATGTTCAAGTGTGAATGATAAAACTTAAACCAACAATTAACTTAAAACAAACATGAAATACTTTAATGAAGTTGCAATTTAAAATGAAATGTAAAATATCAAGACAATGAGAAAATTGACACAAAACCAATTGATAACGGAGTTTATCCAGTGTGGACTACATCTCCAGGTCTTGCCTCCAAGAGAGTGGCCTCTTTATTAATACGATGTTAAGTCTCAAATGATTTTTTACATCTCTAAAATGCCTACAAAAGCATGCTACAAAAATGGAGCTTTCTACTATGAAATTGAGATTTTTGCTACCAAAATTCCTTTGGTTGCTATAAAATTAAGCTCCAAAACCACTGTATACAAAAACGTAAACTTAAAAAAGAAACCATGTTAAAAAAAACCCTCTCAACTCAACAAAAACTTCATAATCACATAATTTCTCCCCAAAAGCTCTCTCAAAAGCTCCAAAGAGACTTTGTGTTCAATAACATGTCACTTGGTTTATATAAGAATTAGGGGTCTGTAACGAGCTCGTGAAGGTTGCACCCCAACATATATAAAAATGGTACATTGTTACTAACAAACGAGCCATATGTTGAATCGCTTTACAACCATGCATTATATTTGGCATATCGTTCTAACTATCTTTAGGCGTATATCATAAACCACAAGCCAATATGCCTTGAACCAATCGTTATCTGGGTGTATTCGATATTCGTTGGTCCATGTATTTTATGGTTGTCGTAAAACTTGGGCATTAAGATATCCGCCAATTTAAAATTTTGACGGTGTGTTTGGATGTGGATACAGCGACCATATATTGGTATATACTCTGCCCATGTATGTAACCAATGCATTTATTATAATATACCCGATGACCAACATAATATGACACTCATGTGATCATTATCAATTGTTGTTATAATAGCCCCAAGGGATAGCTCAAATGGTCGAGTTCCCGTTGCTAAGCACTTTCCCAGTTGCGAGGTCACGGGGTCAAATCTCCTCGACGCCCTCGGGGTTAGGCCTGTTAAGATTGGCCGACGGGCAGATCCCTTCAGGTGGAACTGCCCCGATATTTACCGTGGATGTAGCGGCCACTCAGTGACCGTGAACCACAGCTTAAAAAAAATCAATTGTTGTTATAACCAACATATTTAATATATAATACATGGTTTTTTATTTTGTAGTAGATTTCACAACATCTGATTTCGTAGCAGATTTCACAATTTCACAACATCTGCCCACTTAGCCTACCTTGTGCCATATGTTTCCATGTCATGCCATGTGTCATGCTACCACGTTGACTTTGACTTTTTGTTGAATAGCCAAAATTCTTCAAATTGTGATATCTTGCGCATATAGAATGTCAAAAATGTCATTTTGTTTTTCCAAAGCCTTAGTCATTGTCTTTGTCAATTTCCTTAGCCATAATAAACCAAATGAACCCCCCCATGTTGTTTTTCTCAACATTCAGCTTCGAATAAATGTCACACCAACCGTGGTTATTATTTTTAACATTTATTACATGAAACCAGGGTTGTTACAAAAACTAGAAATATCCCACAAAAAGTGCAAAGTCATGTGTCAATGCATTGGGCTCCATTAAAACTCAACAGTTTTGAGTTAAAGCAATACAGGGATTGCTTGACCCTTTTTCCAATGAGTTGATCGCCTACGGGTGGGGCGTGCTCTCTCTTTAAGGCATACAGAGGCAACTAATGGGCTTTTGCAGTTCAACCCATTTTTTTGAGCTTTATTGGAACCTTTTAAGGGAAGAGGTAATTAAAAGAGAACCTCGGCTCATGGAAACCGCTAGCAGCGAATTCATAAACACACAGACTAAAATGACTGAAAATTCTTATACAGTTGCTGCAAACCCCATTAATCACAGTAAGAATGTGGGGGTCTAATAAGCACGGAATTTGTGTGAGCCCTGAGCTTCAACAGTTCACAAGCAAATTCAAAATGCCAGCAACGTCAGGTTTCAATTTAACAGACGAGAAAGCAAAAGAGGCTACGTACGATGGGTAGCCATTGAAAGAGTTGCTGGAATGAAAACAACATTCAGGGTTTTGGGGGTCATGTTTTATATTTTAATTTCAAAATCAAAATAACGGGCATAGCATGTTTGCTGTAATCAAAGGAGCACAGTGAATTTATTACAACTTATCTCCCTTCTCCAGTAACGGAACGAAACAATTGCGCAAAAAACTCAATGACCTACTTACCTTTTCTAGTGTGGAAACTAGTAGATTTGCAGTTCTTGCCCTTGTAGTAGTCGCGAGGGCCCTTCTTGGATGTAAGAATGTCCAGAGATGAGTTGCGCTTCCTTCGCATGGCTCTCGCTAAACCAGTGATCAACCCCAACGCCATCACTAATCTGTGCCGCACGCTCTAGAACTCTTCCGCTCAGGGAACACAATAATGGTAGGATCGCCTTCAGAATCTCATGCTGCAAATATTCCAAGGCAATATATAGCATATGATACTACATTTCATAAAATCTTAGGCCATATATGGCACATGATCTTACATTTTATGCCAAATTTACATTCATATATCTAATTATATTATGATATTACATTATATGATAAATTTGCATTATATTTCTAGTTATAATTTATTTGGATGGGAAGTTACAATATCTTACGAAGATATTTTATATTAATATTAAATACTATAATTACCCATTTTTGGTTTTGCTCTTTCTTCTTTTTTCCCCTTTTTTGGTTAGAAACCCATTGTGTTATTTAAAATGTATTTTTTATTTAAAAATAATTTAGCAATTTGAAAGAAAAAAAAAAATAGTATTTTGAAAAATGAAGCATTTTAAATGTGTTAATTTAACAACATAAAACTATAATTTTCTTAATTTTTAATCTAAATTAAAATTGATTATATTGGGTGTAATTTCACTTGTTCTTAGAAAATTGTTGTTTTTCCATTTATATTCAAATTTCCTTAATAAATTATTCTTAATCTAACTCATTCTTGATGGTACTTACCAATTCAAAATTCAAAATTAAAGGGTTTTAAAAGGATTTGAAACGCATCAACCCAAAATTATGGATGTGATTTATTTTGAAGAATTCTACTTAAATCATGAATCACAAACGCCTCCAATGTGAGAAGGATAATGTTATTAATGTACAATAAATGACCAAAAATAGGTCAATGGAATTAAAAGATACTTCCAATATATTCTGAGCGTGAATACATTAAGAGAGTGCAAAAGCAACTCTTAAATAATGTTGAAAACTATAAAGCAAAAAAATAGTACAATGTAAATAAGTGTCTAACTAATCTAATCGCATCGCTAGGTTTAACTAAAAGCAAAAGTAAAAGGTATAAGCTATAAAGCAATACCATAGGTCCGTTGAAACAAAATGAGGGTTTGAGACTCAAACATCTCAATTTTGATTAAGTGGGAGAGAAGAATGAGGATGAAGTCAAGGACCCCTAGTCATAATGTCTGAGGAAAAGTGAGATATAAGCTTGTTATCAAAGTTAGCAAGCACCATAGTGGGGTCAAACTATATGAGAATAGGTTAATCATAGGAGTGAGGGAGCCTCACTCTCTTAACACTCAAGGTTGAAGTAAATAAGCTCTGAATAGAACTCTCACTACTCTGTTAAAGTGGAGGGACCTAAAACCATGCTACTTTCTGGTCTAAAGTGCTATAAAGGTCCATTAGTCTCTTTTTACCCCAATATGATGGAGTAATGAGAAAGTATGACATGATCCTCTTCGTAATCACAATATGTGGTGGAGCATGCAAGTACGATATGAATATCTCCTCGATGAAGAGGGTTGGACATCCTTGGTTGTGATAACAAAAGAAAGTTGAGAGGGAGCTTCGTGAGTCCCTAGAAAGGTAATGTCAATGTCCTGTAATCTCATAATAGAAGGGACACCTAAAAATGAAGTGCATCTAAATATTTGGCTCATATAGGTGGCACATATGGCAATTCTTATTTCATCGAGGAATGTGATGATTATTTTCCACTTGTAGTCTATAAGAATCGGCACATAGTTGACTTGGAGGGATTGTGAGTGGCTCCAATCTCTGCGGGACTAAGAAGTGTTGTAGATAGAAAGACATCACCAAGCCCAAGCTCTACGGAGCTGAGGTCCAAGTCATATGGATATACAATCTATATATGTCCTCTTTGATGGCATGATTTAACCCCTCTCTAGTTCATAAGAGAAGGCATGATGTATATAGAAAGGGGAAAGGCGCTCTGGAGAGATGGTCATCAACTAGAGAAGGTGAGAAGCCTAGAAGAACTAGTTATATGCCCAACCTATGGGGAAATATAAAGTAAGGATTTGTGATGGGCATAGTGAAAGTTTAATATCCCTTTTTCTAATCCCCAAGTTTTGAAATGTAAGTAAAGGGTGATAATGTTGGAGAGCCAACATGGATATATTACCAAGACTATTTGATTTAATTATAACTGGTAAAAGTTGAAGAAGGAGGACAAGGATATATGGATCATGATGTCTGAAGGATGGCTTGCTTAGGAAGCCCGTAGGGAGAGTGGGAAGTTTCCTATCTTCCTTGAATTTTATATTCTGACCCCTGAAGTTCTTCTTGAACTACGAACTGTCGAGGCAGTTATGAGAGGATGGAGGAAGAGGTACTAGAACCGCTCAAGCATGGGCTACGTACCTCACAACAGAGTCTTGGTTGGCTTTGTATCTCGAGAAGATGACCCCTCCTGCGTGAAGTAATGCTCATGGGGAGAAAAGAAGGCACTTTTTTTAGATTGTTGTGTTGAATATAACTTGGAGGACTGTAGTGATTTGAGATAGAGATGGGAAAAAGAGACATGAATTATGTGTAAACCCATAACCATTATGAACATGTAATCTTGTAACCTTTTAAACCTAGGCTTAGAAACTGGACTACAAAGTCGAGTCTTGAATTATGATAGCTAAGTAAACTAGTGAGAGAACCCTCTGCCTAAGTCAAGTAGACTAAGAAGAACATTTCTATATACTTGTGTTTGTGCACGTGAAGCACTTAAAAGAGGAAGGATCATCGTGGGAACCATAGGAAGTGGTGAAGGGGTAACCCTTTGTGTTGTGTAGACCCTTAGTGCTTGAGAAGTAGCATCCATATTTCCCAGTTACTGAAGGAGATTGGCCTTCATCCTTTATCCCCCGAATTAACCCTTTTGGTGTAATACTCTCAGTGAAGGATCTTTAAAACACCGCATCCGCCTCAAGGATAGACAACTACAAGAAAAATGTTGTGTAGTTATGCCTATAATTAGGTCGATAGTGGCAGTCCCTTCTCCAGTTTCCAACAGAATTGGGTGGAATAGATAGGTGTATTTATATGCTGTAAATGAAATGTAAATGTTGTTCAATGCTTCATATTTATATGCCATGTTATTCTGTATGTATGTGGTAGTGGGTTGAAAGTTGTTATATTTATCCATATTAAATGTTATGTGGAAATAAGCATGAACAGAGCATTGAGGTATAGCGTAGTCACTTAAATGTTGATATGCATTCCTTTATGAATGAATGTTGCATGTAATGGAAGCCTTTCCCATATATAAATTGTGACCTCTTTATGTTGTAAGTTCATAAATTGAGATGTTAACCTTGGTGGTAATGACTACACTCAGTTTTGTTTCATGAATGTTGTCATGTTGTATCATTGTTATATTGATGGTGGAGTTAACCATGTATTATGGTGGGAGCTTAAGGTTGTGTCTACCTATGGAGTTGAGTTAGGGTATGTGCCTCCCTATAGTATAAGAAATCAAGATAAGGAGACTTGAAGCCTCATGGTAAAAGGCAGTGGGTTTTGTTGTTGATGGCAATTGAAGATTCTTGCGTTAATAGAGGCAAAACTAGGCAAAGTCATTGAGTTTCCTTATAAATTTGGAGTTTGTGGGCCCCATCTTTAACCCCGGGTTACATGGATCAATGAGAGTTAGGACTAAGATCCAACTAGAAGGAGCTTATTGGATATTAGACATTGGGTAATTTTTGGGAACGTATTAATAAACTCCTTAATATGGCATGGCTCTAGTAGATAGGTTGTCACTTGTTGGTAAACAATTTGTCGATCAAGCACGTCTAATGATGGCCTTAGGATATCAGGAGTTTTCAAAGGGTGACAACATGACAATGTCACAAACGACGATATGGTGATGTTACGTGTATGACATATGTCACCCAAATTTTCCCCCTTTTGTATGCCAACTGTATGAATGACTCATGGCACATGTCAACTGGTGCCACATCGCATAGTACACATTGGATTTTGCCACATGTCAGGCGATATTTGGATGTTGGAGGATGATGTGGCAGGTTGAGTTATCATATTAAGGGATTATTCTTTGGAAAGTCTCGAATATCCTGATATCTAGATATGCATGTCAGTCTTTGCCACATGGTCGATAATGATTAGGTGTTAGAGTTATGAGATGGCATATAAAGTTGGTCACCTACCTATTGACTTATTGGTTTTTTGCAATGATTTCTAGCTATAAATAAATTCACTTATAACCTAATCATCTTTGTGGGTATATCAATAGATCGGCTTTACCGGCATATCGGATAATAAAACAATACGAACATATCAGCACAGCAAACCTTATTGGTATATAGATATCAGAACCTTGGAAGCTTTGGAACAAGGCGTATGATATAGAAAATCATTGATATGGTGAGGTTCGGTATAGCACGTGGGTTGGGGACATGGGCCAACACAAAGGCATTGTGTGGCTAGGGACATCCATGTGGACATGCATGGATGATGATGTGGACCTTAAGGAGAAAAAATTCAAATGAGCATAACTTTGTGCTTGGGGCTTGAAATGAGATGAAATTTATTTGATTGGAAAGCTCTTTGATTTTTAAAATGAATTGGATTGTAAAAATGTTCAAGTGTGAATGATAAAACTTAAACAAACAATTAACTTAAAACAAACATGAAATACTTTAATGAAGTTGCAATTTAAAATGAAATTTAAAATATCAAGACAATGAGAAAATCGACACAAAACCAATTGATAACGAAGTTTATCCAGTGTGGACTACATCTCCAAGTCTTGCCTCCAAGAGAGTGGCCTCTTTATTAATACGATGTTAAGTCTCAAATGATTTTTTACATCTCTAAAATGCCTCCCAAAGCATGCTACAAAAATGGAGCTTTCTACTATGAAATTGAGATTTTTGCTACCAAAATTCCTTTGGTTGCTATAAAATTAAGCTCCAAAACCACTGTATACCAAAACGTAAACTTAAAAAAGAAACCATGTTAAAAAAAACCCTCTCAACTCAACAAAAACTTCATAATCACATAATTTCTCCCCAAAAGCTCTCTCAAAAGCTCCAAAGAGACTTCATGTTCAATAACATGTCACTTGGTTTATATAAGATTTAGGGGTCTGTAACGAGCTCGCGAAGGTTGCACCCCAACATATATAAAAATGGTACATTGTTACCAACAAACGAGCCATATGTTGAATCGCTTTACAACCATGCATTATATTTGGCATATCGTTCTAACTATCCTTAGGCATATATCATAAACCACAAGCCAATATGCCTTGAATCAATCGTTATCTGGGTGTATTCGATATTCGTTGGTCCATGTATTTTATGGTTGTCGTAAAACTTGGGCATTAACATATTCGCCTATTTAAAATTTTGACGGTGTGTTTGGATGTGGATACAACCACCATATATTGGTATATACTCTGCCCATGTATGTAACCAATGCATTTATTATAATATACCCGATGACCAACATAATATGACACTCATGTGATCATTATCAATTGTTGTTATAACCAACATATTTAATATATAATACATGGTTTTTGATTTTGTAGTAGATTTCACAACATCTGATTTCGTAGCAGATTTCACAATTTCACAACATCTGCCCACTTAGCCTACCTTGTGCCATATGTTTCCATGTCATGCCATGTGTCATGCTACCACGTTGACTTTGACTTTTTGTTGAATAGCCAAAATTCTTCAAATTGTGATATCTTGCGCATATAGAATGTCAAAAATGTCATTTTGTTTTTCCAAAGCCTTAGTCATTGTATTTGTCAATTTCCTTAGCCATAATAAACCAAATGAACACCCCCAGGTTGTTTTGCTCAACATTCAGCTTCGAATAAATGTCACACCAACCGTGGTTATTATTTTTAACATTTATTACATGAAACCAGGGCTGTTACAAAAACTAGAAATATCCCACAAAAAGTGCAAAGTCATGTGTCAATGCATTGGGCTCCATTAAAACTCAGCAGTTTTGAGTTAAAGCAATACAGGGATTGCTTGACCCTTTTTCCAATGAGTTGATCGCCTACGGGTGGGGCGTGCTCTCTCTTTAAGGCATACAGAGGCAACTAATGGGCTTTTGCAGTTCAACCCATTTTTTTGAGCTTTATTGGAACCTTTTAAGGGAAGAGGTAATTAAAAGAGAACCTCGGCTCATGGGAACCGCTAGCAGCGAATTCATAAACACACAGACTAAAATGACTGAAAATTCTTATACAGTTGTTGCAGACCCCATTAATCACAGTAAGAATGTGGGGGTCTAATAAGCACGGAATTTGTGTGAGCCCTGAGCTTCAGCAGTTCACAAGCAAATTCAAAATGCCAGCAACGTCAGGTTTCAATTTAACAGACGAGAAAGCAAAAGAGGCTACGTACGATGGGTAGCCATTGAAAGAGTTGCTGGAATGAAAACAACATTCAGGGTTTTGGGGGTCATGTTTTATATTTTGATTTCAAAATCAAAATAACGGGCGTAGCGTGTTTGCTGTAATCAAAGGAGCACAGTGAATTTATTACAACTTATCTCCCTTCTCCAGTAACGGAACGAAACGATTGCGCAAAAAACTCAATGACCTACTTACCTTTTCTAGTGTGGAAACCAGTAGATTTGCAGTTCTTGCCCTTGTAGTAGTCACGAGGGCCCTTCTTGGATGTAAGAATGTCCACAGATGAGTTGCGCTTCCTTCGCATGGCTCTCGCTAAACTAGTGATCAACCCCAACGCCATCACTAATCTGTGCCGCACGCTCTAGAACTCTTCCGCTCAGGGAACACAATAATGGTAGGATCGCCTTCAGAATCTCATGCTGCAAATATTCCAAGGCAATATATAGCATATGATACTACATTTCATAAAATCTTAGGCCATATATGGCTCATGATCTTACAATTTATGCCAAATTTACATTCATATATCTAATTATATTATGATATTACATTATATGATAAATTTGCATTATATTTCTAGTTATAATTTATTTGGATGGGAAGTTACAATATCTTACGAAGATATTTTATATTAATATTAAATACTATAATTACCCATTTTTGGTTTTGCTCTTTCTTCTTTTTTCCCCTTTTTTGGTTAGAAACCCATTGTGTTATTTAAAATGTATTTTTTATTTAAAAATAATTTAGCAATTTGAAAGAAAAAAAAAAATAGTATTTTGAAAAATGAAGCATTTTAAATGTGTTAATTTAACAACATAAAACTATAATTTTCTTAATTTTTAATCTAAATTAAAATTGATTATATTGGGTGTAATTTCACTTGTTCTTAGAAAATTGTTGTTTTTCCATTTATATTCAAATTTCCTTAATAAATTATTCTTAATCTTACTCATTCTTGATGGTACTTACCAATTCAAAATTCAAAATTAAAGGGTTTTAAAAGGATTTGAAACGCATCAACCCAAAATTATGGATGTGATTTATTTTGAAGAATTCTACTTAAATCATGAATCACAAATGCCTCCAATGTGAGAAGGATAATGTTATTAATGTACAATAAATGACCAAAAATAGGTCAATGGAATTAAAAGATACTTCCAATATATTCTGAGCGTGAATACATTAAGAGAGTGCAAAAGCAACTCTTAAATAATGTTGAAAACTATAAAGCAAAAAAATAGTACAATGTAAATAAGTGTCTAACTAATCTATTCGCATCGCTAGGTTTAACTAAAAGCAAAAGTAAAAGATATAAGCTATAAAGCAATACCATAGGTCCGTTGAAACAAAATGAGGGTTTGAGACTCAAACATCTCAATTTTGATTAAGTGGGAGAGAAGAATGAGGATGAAGTCAAGGACCCCTAGTCATAATGTCTGAGGAAAAGTGAGATATAAGCTTGTTATCAAAGTTAGCAAGCACCATAGTGGGGTCAAACTATATGAGAATAGGTTAATCATAGGAGTGAGGGAGCCTCACTCTCTTAACACTCAAGGTTGAAGTAAATAAGCTCTGAATAGAACTCTCACTACTCTGTTAAAGTGGAGGGACCTAAAACCATGCTACTTTCTGGTCTAAAGTGCTATAAAGGTCCATTAGTCTCTTTTTACCCCAATATGATGGAGTAATGTGAAAGTATGACATGATCCTCTTCGTAATCACAATATGTGGTGGAGCATGCAAGTACGATATGAATATCTCCTCGATGAAGAGGGTTGGACATCCTTGGTTGTGATAACAAAAGAAAGTTGAGAGGGAGCTTCGTGAGTCCCTAGAAAGGTAATGGCAATGTCCTGTAATCTCATAATAGAAGGGACACCTAAAAATGAAGTGCATCTAAATATTTGGCTCATATAGGTGGCACATATGGCAATTCTTATTTCATCGAGGAATGTGATGATTGTTTTCCACTTGTAGTCTATAAGAATCGGCACATAGTTGACTTGGAGGGATTGTGAGTGGCTCCAATCTCTGCGGGACTAAGAAGTGTTGTAGATAGAAAGACATCACCAAGCCCAAGCTCTACGGAGGTGAGGTCCAAGTCATATGGATGTACAATCTATATATGTCCTCTTTGATGGCATGATTTAACCCCTCTCTAGTTCATAAGAGAAGGCATGATGTATATAGAAAGGGGAAAGGCGCTCTGGAGAGATGGTCATCAACTAGAGAAGGTGAGAAGCCTATAAGAACTAGTTATATGCCCAACCTATGGGGCAATCTAAAGTAAGGATTTGTGATGGGCATAGTGAAAGTTCAATATCCCTTTTTCTAATCCCCAAGTTTTGAAATGTAAGTAAAGGGTGATAATGTTGGAGAGCCAACATGGATATATTACCAAGACTATTTGATTTAATTATAACTGGTAAAAGTTGAAGAAGGAGGACAAGGATATATGGATCATGATGTCTGAAGGATGGCTTGCTTAGGAAGCCCGTAAGGAGAGTGGGAAGTTTCCTACCTTCCTTGAATTTTATATTCTGACCCCTGAAGTTCTTCTTGAACTACGAACTGTCGAGGCAGTTATGAGAGGATGGAGGAAGAGGTACTAGAACCGCTCAAGCATGGGCTACATACCTCACTACAGAGTCTTGGTTGGCTTTGTATCTCGAGAAGGGGACCCCTCCTGCGTGAAGTAATGCTCATGGGGAGAAAAGAAGGCACTTTTTTTAGATTGTTGTGTTGAATATAACTTGGAGGACTGTAGTGATTTGAGATAGAGATGGGAAAAAGAGGCATGAATTATGTGTAAACCCATAACCATTATGAACATGTAACCTTGTAACCTTTTAAACCTAGGTTTAGAAACTGGACTACAAAGTCGAGTCTTGAATTATGATAGCTAAGTAAACTAGTGAGAGAACCCTCTGCCTAAGTCAAGTAGACTAAGAAGAACATTTCTATATACTTGTGTTTGTGCACGTGAAGCACTTAAAAGAGGAAGGATCATCGTGGGAACCATAGGAAGTGGTGAAGGGGTAACCCTTTGTGTTGTGTAGACCCTTAGTGCTTGAGAAGTAGCATCCATATTTCCCAGTTACTGAAGGAGATTGGCCTTCATCCTTTATCCCCCGAATTAACCCTTTTGGTGTAATACTCTCAGTGAAGGATCTTTAAAACACCGCATCCGCCTCAAGGATAGACAACTACAAGAAAAATGTTGTGTATTTATGCCTATAATTAGGTCGATATTGGCAGTCCCTTCTCCAGTTTCCAGCAGAATTGGGTGGAATAGATAGGTGTATTTATATGTTGTAAATGAAATGTAAATGTTGTTCAATGCTTCATATTTATATGCCATGTTATTGTGTATGTATGTGGTAGTGGGTTGAAAGTTGTTATATTTATCCATATTAAATTTTATGTGGAAATAAGCATGAACAGAGCGTTGAGGTATAGTGTAGTCACTTAAATGTTGATATGCATTCCTTTATGAATGAATGTTGCATGTAATGGAAGCCTTTCCCATATGTAAATTGTGACCTCTTTATGTTGTAAGTTCATAAATTGAGATGTTAACCTTGGTGGTAATGACTACACTCAGTTTTGTTTCATGAATGTTGTCATGTTGTATCATTGTTATATTGATGGTGGAGTTAACCATGTATTATGGTGGGAGCTTAAGGTTGTGTCTACCTATGGAGTTGAGTTAGGGTATGTGCCTCCCTATAGTATAAGAAATCAAGATAAGGAGACTTGAAGCCTCATGGTAAAAGGCAGTGGGTTTTGTTGTTGATGGCAATTGAAGATTCTTGCGTTAATAGAGGCAAAACTAGGCAGAGTCCTTGAGTTTCCTTATAAATTTGGAGTTTGTGGGCCCCATCTTTAGCCCCGGGTTACATGGATCAATGAGAGTTAGGACTAAGAGCCAACTAGAAGGAGCTTATTGGATATTAGACATTGGGGAATTTTTGGGAACGTATTAATAAACTCCTTAATATGGCATGGCTCTAGTAGATAGGTTGTCACTTGTTGGTAAACAATTTGTCGATCAAGCACGTCTAATGATGGCCTTAGGATATCAGGAGTTTTCAAAGGGTGACAACATGACAATGTCACAAATGACGATATGGTGATGTTACGTGTATGACATATGTCACCCAAATTTTTTCCCTTTTTGTATGCCAACTGTATGAATGACTCATGGCACATGTCAATTGGTGCCACATTGCATAGTACACATTGGATTTTGCCACATGTCAGGCGATATTTGGATGTTGGAGGATGATGTGGCAGGTTGAGTTATCATATTAAGGGATTATTCTTTGGAAAGTCTCTAATATCCTGATATCTAGATATGCATGTCAGTCTTTGCCACATGGTCGATAATGATTAGGTGTTAGAGTTATGAGATGGCATATAAAGTTGTTCACCTACCTATTGACTTATTGGTTTTTTGCAATGATTTCTAGCTATAAATAAATTCACTAATAACCTAATCATCTTTGTGGGTATATCAATAGATCGGCTTTACCGGCATATCGGATAATAAAACCATACGAACATATCAGCACAGCAAACCTTATTGGTATATAGATATCAGAACCTTGGAAGCTTTGGAACAAGGCGTATGATATAGAAAATCATTGATATGGTGAGGTTCGGTATAGCACGTGGGTTGGGGACATGGGCCAACACAAAGGCATTGTGTGGCTAGGGACATCCATGTGGACATGCATGGATGATGATGTGGACCTTAAGGAGAAAAAATTCAAATGAGCATAACTTTGTGCTTGGGGCTTGAAATGAGATGAAATTTATATGATCGGAAAGCGCTTTGATTTGAACTTAATCCAGAATATTTTAAAATGACTTGGATTGTAAAAATGTTCAAGTGTGAATGATAAAACTTAAACCAACAATTAACAAACATGGAATACTTTAATGAAGTTGCAATTTAAAACGAAATCTAAAATATCAAGACAATGAGAAAATCGACACAAAACCAATTGATAACGAAGTTTATCTAGTGTGGACTACATCTCCAGGTCTTGCCTCCAAGAGAGTGGCCTCTTTATTAATACGATGTTAAGTCTCAAATGATTTTTTACATCTCTAAAATGCTTACAAAAGCATGCTGCAAAATGGAGCTTTCTACTACGAAATTGAGATTTTTGCTACCAAAATTCCTTTGGTTGCTATAAAATTAAGCTCCAAAACCACTGTATACAAAAACGTAAACTTAAAAAAGAAACCATGTTAAAAAAAAACCTCTCAACTCAACAAAAACTTCATAATCACATAATTTCTCCCCAAAAGCTCCAAAGAGACTTCGTGTTCAATAACATGTCACTTGGTTTATATAAGAATTAGGGGTTCGTAACGAGCTCGCGAAGGTTGCACCCCAACATATATTAAAATGGTACATTGTTACTAACAAACAAGCCATATGTTGAATCTCTTTACAACCATGCATTATATTTGGCATATCGTTGTAACTATCCTCAGGCGTATATCATAAACCACGAGCCAATATGCCTTGAACCAATCATTATCTGGGTGTATTCGATATTCATTGGTCCATGTATCTTATGGTTGTCGTAAAACTTGGGCATTAAGATATCGACCAATTTAAAATTTTAATGGTGTGTTTGGATGTGTATACAACCACCATATATTGGTATATACTCTGCCCATGTATGTAACCAATGCATTTATTATAATATACCCGATGACCAACATAATATGACACCCATGTGATCATTATCAATTGTTGTTATAACCAACATATTTAATATATAATACATGGTTTTTTTTTTTTTTGTAGTAGATTTCACAACATCTGATTTCGTAGTAGATTTCACAATTTCACAGCATCTGCCCAGTTAGCCTACCTTGTGCCATATGTTTCCATGTCATGCCATGTGTGGTGCTACCACGTTGACTTTGACTTTGAATTTTAGTCCTTTTTGGATCCTCCCGGATCACTCTCGACAAGCGAAAGATGAAGGTGGTATCAAAATTGTGATTTGAGGTGATGTGAAAAAGAGGAATTTCGATAACCCCATATTCATAATAAAACTTGAAGACCAAGTCTAGATTATGCCCCACAAATTTAATGTGGAATTAAGGGGTTGGGTGTGTAACAAATTGGTATAAGAGGTAAGGTTCAAAATTGGGACTAAATTGGCTAAAGAGAAGTAGATTACCATAAAAGAAATAGGAGCTTGAGGTTTTCCTTTTGGATTTAAAGAGCCCGAAGTAGAGAGAAAGTTAAATATGTTTGTTGTGATGACCTTATTGAATTTAAACCTTGTTAAATTATTTAAGTTATGTCTGAATGTGTCAAACAACTGCTTCATGCCGACCTAAGCTAGTACTGATATATCCAAGGTAACTTAATATGTTCAAAGTTGTTTGTGATTATTTTAAACTAACAATTGAGTGTTTTATTCTAGCACATAAGAAGATACAACTCCAACAAAAAGACAAAAAATATTGTGCAACATAATGGTGCAATACAGTTTGGACAGAACTTCTCATAATAGAGAAGAAGAGTCATATGAGAGGAGGGCAGTAGAGATGCCTCCTAATTGGATGAGACCCTCAGAATCATAAGGGATTAACTCGAAATTTACAAGGATAATAATGAGAATATTATCAAGGCCTAGGAAAAGCATGAAGAAGTTAATGCTCTAATATCACAAAGTCTATCAAACTTACAATGACAGAAGCAATATTAATTTGGTGCTAGTAATCAGAATAGGACTAGGTCCAAATATGTCCATAGCCCATTTGAAATTCATAAGTACGACCAGGGACTAGCAAGGCAAAAGGAGTAGATCAAGATAGAGACATAGGAGTACAAGTGCGTGTTAAAGAATATAACTAGTTTCGGTCTTCATAATTGTCATTGTACTCATTTCAAAATGTATCCTATGTAACAAACAAAGAAAAGAAGAAACAATTATTATTATAAAGCATGGGTTTCATGCTCATTATTGTTGGTCTTCTAGGTAGAAGCATGTTCTTCATGCTTCTAGGGTTTGTTAGGTATTAGGATTTATTGTCATGAGTCAAAGGAGTCAACATCATGTTTATAGGACCCTTCCGAGTAAAATGTAATTTGAAAAAGAATTTATTTTGAGTTTAGAAAGTCCTGGAAACTCTAAAAGTATAAGTCAAACCTGGAAGTTACAAATTTTCCCTAAAGAAGGAATTTGACCCTTTGGAAAGGTTATATAAAGAATCAGTTCAACCTCATTTAACACTCACTCACTCAAGAAGTTTGATCTCTCAAGAAATATTTTGATCTGTAGCTGGGAAGCAGGAAGAAGAAGAGCGAAGCTCTGGGAGAAGAAAGAAGCATGAAAAATCTTGTTTTTATGCTTTATCTCTCTCACATGTGTGAAGTTACAGGGTTTCTGGTGTTGCAGAAAGAGGCCAAAGTTGCAGTAGGACGAAGTGCAAAATCTTGTAGTTGGAAGGAACAATACCCTACCTTGACCTTGTTGACCTTAGCAAGAGTTGTCTCGCTCTCGAAAGGTCTCATAAGGAGGTTGGATTAGGGTTTACATAGGAGCTGCAAAGTTGAAATTGCAGGATCAAAGTTGGAGAATGAATTGTAGTAGTGAAGCTAGGAGGTGGAAGTTGCAGGTTGAAGCTAGTTGGTGCAAAATCACGGAAATACATGTTCAAGGGCTGACTTGGTACTTGGAGAATGACTTGGTCTATGGTTTGGGTCTTTATGTCTCAATTGAAGTAAATTCTATAAGGAGAATAATTTTATGGGTTTTCCCCTTGGAGGGGTTTTCCCCTTAGAGGGGTTTTTCCCTAGCTGAGAGCCTAATTTCTATGTCCTTTGTTGTTGTTGTTTCATTCTTTATATTTGTTTGATGAAAAGATCTAACTAAAGAACACAAGAAGAATAACTAAGTTCACAAGCAAGTATTAAGTTAAAGGAAAATTGATTAATAAGTTGCCACGTTACACATTTTCCAACATGGAATCAAAGTTAAGGTGAACAAGAAGGCAGCTGGAAGGGTAATCTTGTGGACACAAAGAAGGGTTTTCTTATCCAACAGGAAGGAGAAAGGAAATTTATTGATCTAGAAGAAGGTTCACATCAGGAAGGCCCAAAGAGGAGGACTTCAAGAAGGCTACTAATCTCACTTAGAAGGAGATCTATTTAAAGGCATCTTTGAAGGAAGCATTAAAGGATCTTTGTATCATTCATCACTCTTGAAAGTTGTCGTTGGAGGAATCCTAGGAAACATCTTTCAAGGACATTATTGAAGTCTCTTCAACGATCTTGGAAGCATCAAGAAAGTTGAAGACATCATCAAGGAAGAGAATAATATTGGTTATCAAGTAAGTATCATATCATTACTTCATGTCTGAATCTACATCTCATATGGTTTTGTTTTGTTTTTTTTTGCAGGGAGAGCAATTAGCTTGTTGAAGCATCAAATTATCTAGCATGGAAGAAAATGATTGACATGATCCTCACAAAACAAGAAGTAATGGAGCATGTTACTGGGGAAATTATTGAACCTAGCAAAGACAAGACTAGTAAAATACAAGAAGAGGGATGTAAGGGCTCAAAGGATCATAGTTGAATCCATTAAGTATTCTCTTGTTCCATTTGTTGAAAACTTCCAAGGCTATGTACGACACGTTATTGAACTTGTACGATGTAAGTACATCATGATAAAAGATGTCTTTGTGGAATCAACCATATAGAATGAAGAAATCAAAGCATGAGGATGTGGAATCCTTTCTCATGTAAGTCTCTCAGCTAAGAGACCATCTGCAAGGGCTTAGAGAATCAAGTTTTGATTCGGGAGTGACCATCTATGTACTAAATGCATTACCACGAGAATGGAGCAAATTTTCAATAAGCATCTACTCCAAGAAATATTTGAATCCTTTTGATGATTTGTGGGCTCAATGCATTCTGGAAGAATAAAAGATCAAGGTAAAATATGACATTGGATCAGATGAGTATTCGCAAGCCTTTATAGCTTGAGTCAAGAAGTTGAAGAAGGGAAAGTTTGGAAAGTCTAAGAGTAAATACATGTCCAAGGTTCAATGCTTTAAGTGCAATGAGTTTGGACACTTTAAAAGGGATTGTCCAAGCCAACAAAACAACAAGAGAAATGAGAGAAGTGAAGCTCATGTAGCCGAGGCAGTGGTAGAACCTTAGAAGAAGTCAAAGAAGGAAAAAGTGAAGGATATTTACTACTGAATAAGGTTGTAACGCACTCCTCCCACATTTACCCACTTTCATTGGCTTGCCCAGGGTAAACATGAGCTGAGGGTCACTATGATAAGACTGAACCTCCTATAAGACCTTAAGGAAATGGAGTCGAAAACTAACTTCCCTCAAGTGTTACATGACCTCCAAGAGCAACCCAACCCCTCCAGGTGTTCAACCCCTAAGATAAATATCTTTTTTCACTCACCTAGAGCCTCAACCAATCCCTTTCCAAGGCATGCAAGAGACTATAAGCCTCTAGTCGCTCCCATAGGCCTACCTACCAGCGACTATGGACTTTTATAGTTAGCCCGAATTTTGATCCACTTTTTCAGGGCCAGGACATATTGTTAAAAATGGAAACTAGGGCCAACTTCAACCTTAGGACAACTCATATGACAGAGATGATTATTTCATTAGATTCCTCTTTTCTAGAAGTACAATTTTGATATAAATATCATCTCATTCTGACAAGTAGAAATGGAATTTTGAATTTATTATTTCTCATGGACAAATTGTCAAGGTCGGCCTCAGTCAAATGTAGGCTCATGAATCCCAATGGATGTGTCTCCTCACCCTCATTGAAGTGTATAAATAGAGGTGACCCTTATCTCATTTGGACATGATCTCAACTCATCACATCATCTTCTCTCTCCTCTCTTGATTGGTTCGTAAAACTTGGAGGCTTTATACTTCACACGTGTGGAAGAGTACGAAATTTTGGATTGGTTTTGGAGGTTGAAAATTTCAGAGATTAAGGCATGCATTGAACAACGTTGACTTGGAGTATTTGACCAACGTTGACTTCAGTTTTGTGGGCATAATTTTGATTTCTACAGGCCGCATTCTTTGGAACAATTTTCGAGGCTTTTGGGGACTATTTGACCGTTGTGACTATTGTGTTGACTTTATGGTTTGAACTCATAAATTACAACTAACTTTTACTAGGTTGACTAAGCTAATTTTGGGTTGACTTTGAATCCCTTGGTTGGTCGCATTATTCTGATGTTTACCAAGCTGCTTGGAGGACATTTTGGGGCAGCTTTAACCATCATTGGCTTTCTGGTTAGGGTTGCATTGACTGCTAATTTGGCAGGACTATTTTGGGCATGTGATTATGATATTTGTACTCTCTCTCTTTGCTGAACTATTGAAGAATAATAAGAAGATTTGATCAAATGGTTTCCCCACATTGGGGTTTGTCCCTGGCATCCTCCACATCTTGTGTCCTCTTGTCTTGGCTTGTCTTCTGCACATGTTTTTATGTTCTATCTGCATTTACTATCAATGTGTTTAAGTTAATGTGATTGTTACTGGATATAATTGGAAATTGTCATTGGGTTGATAAGGAACATTGAATTAAATTGTGCCAAAGCATAGAACATACCATTGTTATCTAAAACTAACGTGGTATCAGAGCTCAGGTGAAGACAAAACCCAAGCAAGAGTGAAGCAAAGCAATCACTAAGCGAAGTTGTTGGACAAGGACATGGAACTAGTCTCAATGACGACTACATCTTCCCTCAAATCTAAGGACAAGCTTAAGGAAAAATCCAACTACCATGCATGGAAGATGAGTCTAGATTTGACATTGGAAGAAAATGATGCCATGGACTATGTCAAAGGAAGAATAGCAGAGCCTCCTTCAAATGCATTCGTTGCTGCACAAACCAAGTACAAGAAAGGTGAGGTTAAAGCAAAGAAAATTATTGTTGATTATATTCATAAGCCTTCGGTTGCCTATATTTCTGATTTGGAAACATCTAAGGAGATGTATGACAAGTTGGTTGGGATGTTCAAAGTAAATAATGCAAAATCAAGTTCTCTTTCTCAAGAATAAGTTGAAAGACATCAAGATGGATAGAGGAGAATCCATCCAATCCTACTTCATGAGGATTATCGAGATCAAGAATGATCTCCTATCTATTGGAGAATTCATTGGTAAGAGGGACATCACTCTTATTGCACTTGGAGGCCTTACAAGAGATTGGGATGTGTTTAACACTAACTTCCTCAACAATGACAGGATTTAAGGATTTGATTAGTTATTGGCCAGATGCACTCAAGAAGAAATAAGGATGATGGAAAGAGACAAGCCTTCAAATGGAAACAATCCTACCACCTTATCCACTCATTCTACGAGGAGGAATAATTTTGGTCCAAGGAATCAAGGTCAAGGGTTCAAGTCGGGATTCAGAAAAGGAAGGAAAGGAAGGTGCTTCAATTGTAACAGGTTTGGCCACTTCGCTAGAGAGTGTCCTCACAAAAAGGATACTCCAAGAGATGATGAAAACAATAAAAATAACTTCAAGGGAAATGACAATAAAAGGAACAATAGGTTCGATAACAAAGGAAAGAGGAATGCTCCTGTTGCTCGAAATGGAAATGGTTGTCCTCCCAAGAAGTCGAGAAACTCGAGGTACAAAGAAGTTAATGTTGTAAAGCAAATTTTTTATTATTATCTTATTCAGCCCTCTCCAATGCCTCTCCTCCAGATACATTAGACCATTGGTTGATTGATGACTGATTGATAGTGGTGCCTCAAGGCACTTCACTGTGTACAAAGAAACGCTCTCAAATTTGGTTGAAAAAAAGATGAATATGGAGATTATACTTGCGGATAACACCACTTATCCTGTAAAAGGAATTGGGATTGTTACTCTTCACTTAAATCAAGGTCAAACCCTCCACTTACAAGAAGTGTTATATGTATCTTCTATGAAAAAATAACTTGGTCTCTATTATGCAATGACAGACAAAGGTTTTAAGGTTGCATTCATTGATGGGAAGGTTAGTGTTTCGAAAAGGAACCCAAGAGATGCATTAATTGTTGGATTCTGGGTTGAAGGTCTTTATCAGGTTGGAGGAAGTTCGTTGGGAGCAATAACTTGTGACACTTCTCTTCAATCTGAATTATGGCACCAAAGATTTGCTCACCTTCATTTCAAAGCCTTACCCGATGTAAGGAAGATGGTCACAAGTATGCCCTAATTCAACTTAAATCATGAGGGTGTTTGTCAAAGTTGTAAAGTTAGAAAACCTACAAGGCAACCATTCCCCTCAAGTGAGACTCAAACCACCAATATTCTTCAATTGGTCCATTATCATCTATCAGGTATGTTGCCTGTAACATCTTTGGATGGATACTTATACTATGTTATTTTCGTGGATGACTTCTCTCGCAAAACATGGATCTATTTCTTAAAGAAGAAGGATGAAGTATTCAAATGTTTCCGCTCTTTCAAAGCTTTGGTTGAAAATCAAACAGGGAAGAAGATCAAAATATTGAGGACCGATAATGGGACCAAATATGAGTCAACTGAATTCAAAGACTATTGTAGAGAAGTTGACATTAAGAGGGAGACCACTACTGCATATACTCTTGAACAAAACACAACAAAATGGTGTTTCTGAAAGGAAGAATCGAACTATCATAGAAGCCACCCGTGCCATGCTTAATAACCAAGGTCTACCAAAGTTCTTATGGGGAAAAGCTGCCAACACCGCTATGTATGTTCAAAATATATGCCCACATCAAGCATTGGACTTCAAGACACCCAAAGAAGTTTTCATAGATGATCCAGGTGGATATTGGTGGCCACCTGCCTATTCCACTTGGACCCCCACCATTGTTTCTTTAAGTCTTTTTTAGTTTCCTTATTTGTAGCACAATTTACCATTTTTGGCAATTTTTGGGTCCTGAACTTTCAGAGCCGTTTTGAGGCCCTAAATGACGTTTTTTGGGGAAAACGTAGGTCAACATGGGACCTAGACTGATGTTTGCCACTCGAAAGTTGTAGTCCTCGAACGACGAATAGATATTTCTAACAAGGTATTGTACATGTCAAACAAAGATCGTATGCCAAAGTTACGACCCCGGGCAGTTGATGTACCAATTTACCCAAACGGGGTCCATAGTTTGGCACTTCATCTCCTAGTGTTAGGTTTTTGGATGTTTAGGGTTTTCCATTGTTTCTTAGTAATAAATAGGCCTTTGAGCCTCATTGTAACACAGTTCAGAGGCATGTAGCCGCCACATCTCTTCTTAGAGATAAGCTACCATTGCCCGAACTAGTCTTATTTCCATTCTGTTTGTAAGCATATTTCAGTATTTGATATCAATGAAATGAAGTGTTATTTTTGCTGCACCTTTGTATTTATGGTTATATCTGTAATTTGTTGCATTCCTGTTTAAATCCAAATCAACCAGTAAGAAACTTGATGTTTCTCATTTTAGAAGTTTTTGTTGTCCCGTATATTTTTATGTGCCGAAAGAGAAAAGAAACAAACTAAATGCACCTAGGAAGAAAGGGACGTATATGGGCTACAGTGAAACTTCAAAGGCATATAAAATCTATGTGTCTGGACAAAGGGAAGTGGGATTATTTCATAATGTCACTTTCGATGAAGATTCTTCTCTTAGAAAGATCTGAGATCTTCCTATCCCTAGGAAGGACAATGATGATGTTGATGCAGAAAAGTAGGATGAACCTCTGTCTGATGAACCAATGCCCGATGTTGAAGGTTTGATGGATCCCATTGATCCACCTCCTAGTGAGCCCTCTACTTCTAGAAAAAGACCTTTATGTCAAAATTGCCTTCTTGTATGGTTCGCTTAAAGAGGAAGTCTATGCGGAACAACCTGAGGGGTTAAAGGTTCAAGATCGTGAGACACATGTATGCAAGTTGAAGAAATCCCTCTATGGGTTGAAGCAAGCCCCTAGGGCTTGGTATGAGAGGATCAATAGTTATCTTATGAAGCTAGGATTTATAAGGACTGATGTTGACCCAAACCTATACTTCAAGGTTGAAAAGGACATACCTCTCATTCTAGGATTTTATGTGGATGATCTCTTTATGGTAAGTGGTGACCCTCTCATTCATCAATGTAAGAGGGAGTTGGCTTTTGAGTTCGAGATGAAGGACCTAGGACTGATGCACTATTTCCTAGGGTTGGAGGTCTAGCAAAAGCCCAATGAAATTTTCCTTTCTCAAGGAAAATACATTGCGAAGCTACTTGAGAGATGTGGGATGTTGTATTGAAAGTCTGTGACTACTTTGATGGAACTGAACTTTAAGAAGTTATGTAGTAGTTTTGTTGGGCCAGGATTGGCGAACCCTTCTATGTATCGTCAATTTGTGAGAGCCCTGATGTTTTTGGTAAACTCTCGTCCTGACATATGCTTTGCTATGAAAACGTTGAGTCAATATATGGTCAAGCCTCATCACATTCATTGGATTGCTGCTAAGAGTCTCTTAAGATATCTCTGGGGCACAATCCACTATGGACTGAGATACACTATCGGGAGCTTGAGGCTGCATGAATATACAGATGATGACTGGCTGGTAGTGTGGTGTATTGTAAGAGCACGTCTGGGTGTTGCTTCTCTTTGGTATCCGCTTCAATATATTGGATGAGTAGGAAGCAGAATTCAGTTGCAATAAGCACCGCCAAGACCGAATACATTGTTACGAGTATGGCCTGTTATGAAGAAGTTTGGTTGAGGAAGCTCTTCAGTGAGATATTTGAGCATGTGATAGATACCATCATGATATTCTGTGACAACTGGAGTGGGATTCGACTATTAGAGAATCTTGTGTTCCACGACCGCTCCAAGCACATTGATATCAGGTACCATTTTATTTGGGATATGGTACAACAAGGAGCAATAAGGCTCCAACATATTAGAACAGATGAGCAAGTCATAGACATCCTCACCAAGCCTTTGGGGAAGGTCAATTTCTTAACCTTTTGAGAGAGATTAGGAGTCATGGAATGACCCTCCTATGAGGGTCCCATATGAGTTGTACACAAAGCTCTGGGAGCTCTCGGGGGCTTGGGCTACTTCTTGGAGCTATGAGCGACCATAGGGTGAGTGGTTCACCTTCCCCTAGTGGTGCACTGGATACAAGGTGAGTGGTTCACCTTCCCCTGTGATACCCCATTATGGTTGACATGTGTGTAGGGTGAGTGGTTCACCTTCACCTACCCAAACACGTGCATGTAGGGTGAGTGGTTCACCTTCCCCTACGATTGACATATGCATAGGATGAGTGGTTCACCTTCTCCTATGACATATGAGCAGGATCAGTGGTTCACCTTCTCCTCTTGATGCCCCAACACACATTCTACCCATAGAGTTTGGGACTCATGGGAAGTACCTCTCATTTGGCGAATGAGTTGGGAAAATATGGGTAGGGACCATAGCACTACTGATGGACGCATCACATACTACCATATTCCCTATGACTAGGATGCATGGTGTTCAAGAACTTGATTTGGGCTCAAGGACTGAATTTAATCAGTGGATAGTGGTATGATCTTATGATTCACTCTCGATCACTTATTCTTTTTTATTACTTCATGTTCAACCAAGCAGAGCAGGGCAGTGATGACAAGGATAGTACAAAATGACAGGGATGGCATGATGACGGGTGGATTGGCAGGTGGAATTCTCCCTAGTTGAGAGGGAGTGTTAAAATTGGCAACTAGGGCCAACTTCCACCTTAAGATAGCTTATATGATGGAGATGATTATTGCATTGGATTCCTCTTTTCGAGAGGTACAATTTTGATATAAATATAATCTCATTCTGACAAGCATAAATGGAATTTTGAATTTATTCTTTCTCATGGACAAATCGTCAAGGTTGGCCTTAGTCAAACGTAGGCTTATGAAGCCCAATGGATGTGTCTCCTCAGCCTCATTGAAGTGTATAAATAGAGGTGACCCTTCCCTCATTTGGGCATCATCTCAAATCATCTGTTAAGTTATGGTATGTTCTATGCTTAAACAGTTTACTTCTTTTTTTTATTATATTCCATCGATTAGCAATCACATGTACATAACGTAAAGTGCAAATAGAACATTAAACGATTGACAAAAAACAAGCCAAGACAAGAGACACAAGATGTGGCGGCTAGCCAGGGACAAACCCCACAATATGTGGGGAAACCCTTTGATCAAATCTTCTTTTATCTTCAATAATTCAGCAGAGAGAAATAGTACAATAAATCTGATTCATATCAGCAGTAGCAAACCCTAAACAGCATCAGCATTACCGACTTTATTATCAAACTAGGGCAGACGATATCTCACAAACCGACCGTTGGATTGACTTCATTCCACCACCAAAAGTTTCGGCTTCCAGAGGAGGTTCAGATGAACCTACAACGTAGTTCCAAAGAAGAGATCTTCTAGGCCACGCAAGTCAATCTTTACTTCTGCAATTGCAGCTTCAGTTTCAGCAGTTTCCGGCTTCAAACTAGGGCAGTCGATATCTTGCAAACAGTTCATCGGATTGACTTCATTCCACCACCAGAAGTTGCGGCTTTCAGAGGAGGTTCAGATGAACCTACAGCACAGTTCCAAAGAGGAGATCTTCTAGGCCACGCAAGTCAATCTTTACTTCTGCAGTTGCAGCTTCAAATTCAACAGCTTCCGGTTTCACATGTGAGAGAGAGAGAGACCCATTTCAGCGCAGTAGAGAAGATGACCCACATGAAGTTTTTCCCTGGTTGCCAATTTTAACACTTGGACTACCCTCATGACTCTTCAACTTCATTACATATAACTCATTACATAATGACAATTTGCATTCCACTAATGACACTTGGAATTTCACTTTACATTACATTTGATTATAATAGATATGGCTCATAGTAGTGATGTGGTCGAGGCAACTCATGACACAACTCAACATCACACTATTGACATGTATTGGTTGATTGTGGTGTCCATGTCAAGTTGATGCACTGCTAAGTGACGGATGTGTTCTTGGATGTGCTTTGTCTTCACCTCCGCATTGTTTGGTGTTGTGGGGTCTTTCAATGGTCTTGGTCTTGCAAGATGGTTCCATCCATGTGTTTCCTTCGCTTGCTGCTTGATGTGCTTTGTTTGTTCATCCAGCTGCAAGTACGTCTTCTAGCATGTGCGCTCCTTCTTCATCCCGTTCGTCATCTCGCCATGATCCATTAGTGTACATGTTCCTACAATTCACTCATGATGAGACAACATCAAATACAAAACCTCCTAGTCTAGCATGATGCACTTTTTTCCGTGTTCAGGTGACAGGGAGGGAGGAAAAGTCACTGAGGTAGTGCAGAGCGCAGCTTAGGTTAGGATGAGAAACTCTAGGTGGACAACTTGCACTATCGAGAAAAACTACACGATGACCACTAGGAGGCAGAATTGCATAGTGAAGGACACTAATGGCAGCTGCAAGGTGGGAACCTGCTGATCAGTTCTATGCAGTTTCTGAAGGGAAGGCAAGATAGGGCTGCAAGGGACCTACTGGGCAGTTCTGCGCAGCTTCAGGAACAGTGCATGATAGGGCTACAGGGGAACTGTTGATCATGACTGCATAGTTTTGGGGAATAGTGCGGGGCAGGCAACAGAGGGTCGTGTTGGGCATATCTGCACAATTTTCAAGGACAGTACAGGAAAGGTAGCAGGGGGACTTCTAGACATGACTGTGTAGTTTCTGGAGGCAGCACAAAGCAAGACAACAGGAGACCAGCTGATCATGACTGTGTAGTTTTTGACGGCAATGTAGAGTAGGCAGTAGGGGGATCAGCTAGGCATGTTTGCACATTTTTGGAGAGCAGTGCAAACCCGGGTCTCGGTGCAGCGCCGGGTTCCAGCGAACCGAAAGGAGGCTTGATGACTGTGCTTGAGAAATGTGTAGTTCAGTTTGGACATGGAGGCAGTTCCTACGCATTTCTGGGAGGCAGACAAGCTGCTCACTTCTGAGATTGCACAGTGTTGGTGATCTAGAGGACAGCCTCAAGCACTGTGCAGTTTCGGGTAGCATAGCAGGGTCACTGAGGGCTGAGCCTGCGCAGTGCATCTTAGTCATGGTCTAGTGGAAGAGGGTTGTCCAATCAGACAGATTTTCAGGAAAATAGCTAAAAGTTGAAAGTAAGTGAACTTGTGCAGACATGACATTGTGGTCACACACTTAGCATACTTCGACGACAAGACGACACTTGCACAACAGTGCTTACAACTTTGTGTGTGAGTACGACGGATGTTGACATAGCGAAGACAACCCAACACACAGACAACCTTCAAAATCACCAAAACAAGATTGCAAGCATGATAAAGCAATCAATATGCCAAAGACGACAGCTAGTCCAACAAGCAAAGGGGAGCAAGACATGTAAAAGGAAACACACATAATGACTTTCAATGTTTGCCAACATGCATGTTATTGAAGAGAGAATGATATGACAATGATAAGCAGTCCTTCAAGCTACACTAAGAGATGTATTTCATAAAGGTGTACTTTACTTACCATACTTTCCCTCCAAAGGGTTATGCATCCTGTTGTCACACAGATTGTCACGACAACACTCAGACCAGGGGCTGTCACTCTGATCCCCGATCTCTCTGTTTGAGCCTGTCTCCCACGGCTAAGGGGGGTAGACCCTGAAAGGAAAAGGACGACCAACTGCGAACCAGTTGGTTTGGGAGACACGAAAGAGAAAAGCACTAAGTAGAATTGTTTAATTTAATGGACCAGTGCCTTATGGTTTTGGTGTCAAAATGATCACTTAACAGATGTTGCAGGAATGTAAACTGTGCACAGCAATCATTTAACATCAAATAACTTCTAAAAATGCAAGATATCAGTAAATTCGCAATGCTTTTAACAATGATTTGGCAAATTAAAAGGAAATAAACTCTGAAAGATATGACCATGTAAATTAGCGCATCAACCAGATATTATATTTAAGCATGCCAAATCTCATAAAGGTAAACGTTCATCCCACATTAAAACTTTAAAAGTTTAATCTCAACAATGCAAAATAGGACATGATAAAATTTCCACGCTGAGACTTTAACAGGCAAAATATTTCCACGATGCTAATTTTTGTGCTTTTCTGACAAACATAAAAATTTAAAGCTAAAAATCCGAACTGGAATAAAATTCAAAAAATCTAATCTAAAGAAATATATTTTATGATTTTTTATATTTTTTATATTTTTTATTTTTCAAAACAAAATTAAACTAAAAAAAACTATTTTAAATCTATACTAATCCAAAAAGAATTTAAAATCTAAAACCCTAACCCTACGAATTTTTATGAATTTTTTAAATTTTTAAATTCTAAAATCAAACTAAAATGCTAAACCCTAACATATATTAAAATAAAATTAAAATATGACAAAAACTAAACAAAACATAATGAAAACTAACTAAACACGTGCATAAAAAAAAACTAAACTGAACAAATAAAATACGTGACCCACTGATTTACCTACGCCAAACGCACGGAACAAAATCGATTCAATAAACCTGGAAAAACGCCTACGCTAACCTATGCATTCAGCTTCAAAACAACGTGATTTATGTTTTGCGTTTGCAGGGTTATGCGGACGGGTTGTTGTGACGGCGGGCAGAGGAGACAGAACGATTGGAACGGACGGGGTTTTGGATGCAGGAACCGGAGCTGCGATGGAGGGATGAAATGCAGACAAATTCTGGCCAGAACGATGAGAATGAACCGCGCGAGGGTTTAGAAGACAAACGGAAGCAGTGGCAGCGTGAAGGGGCCTCACGAAAAGTTTGCAGGTGGGAGGACGCAGCAAAGAGGATGATTAGCGGCGGGCAGCTAAAATCGAAAGTTTTTGCATGATACGTGGCCAAATTTTAATTAGACAAAACGATTTCAGGGATAGACTAACCCTACATTGACAATAAACCACGCATTCAAACTTAAATAAATCGATTCTTACGACTGAACTGTGCAATACCAACTCAAAGAATCGATTTACCTGGAAATGACGCCCGATTTCTGCAGCGTGCAGTGAAGATTTAAACAGGAAACGCACCTGATATCCACAGATTTGAAGTAAATCGAAATCGTTTTGTAGGCAGAGATGATATGCAGCTCGCAGGAGGGTTTGAATGGAGTTGCAATTGCGTTGAGCAGAGATTTGGCCAACGAAATGAACTGAACAGCAGCGGCTAATGGAGGATGCAGGGTCTGAGGCTCGTTTAATGGCAGCGAAGTACATGCACAATCCCTTCAATCTCTCACGCATAAATCGAAAGCATGGTTGCTCCAACGCACAAATTTGAACCCCTGGACAGCAGAATGGCTTAGGCAGACCCTCTGAAATCCTCAGAAAAACCCTGTAACCTGATTCAAAATTTCAAAATTTGCAGCTCTATAAAGCCAGATATATCAATGATTATTAAAAAAAAATTAAGAAAACTTCAGATAGCTAATGAAATGCTTTAGGAAAATCTCTCATGCAATTCAGAAAATCAAAAGACTAAATGGTTAACCCAGGGTCAAAACCAGCTGGGCTCTGCAAAAAATGCTTATGGGAGTTGGCTGGTTCAGCCTAGAACTTCCCCTAACGCCCACTGATCTTCAAGGGTTTCCTGTACAGCTCACTTCAACCGTCAAATAAGAGAGAAAATCCAGTACTAGATCTCAAACACAATGGAGATACCTGCCATTACATCAGAAACCCTAATACTACTAAAACCATAGCATGTGAACAAGATACCTATGCTCAACAATACTCGTCATCAAGCTGTCATTAACGGCTGAAAATTAAAATATGCAGAAATAAAATTGCTAACAGCACTTTAAGAGAGTAACACCAGCAAGCTTTTGACCCCAAAGTCTTCTTTATTAGCACCAGAAAAAGTTTACAAGAGAGAGCTTCTTCAGCACAAGACTCAAATCCAATATCTTTTGATCTCAAATGACCCCTAGCACCCTATTTAAAGGAAAAAATCCCAACGGCTAGTTTGAGTGATCCATGACAAAACGATCTCGACCGTCGATGAGGATCAAGACATCTCTTAATCTCATCGGTCGAATTAAAAATTCAAAATATTATTTTTTTATTTTTTTTAATTTTTATTAATTTTTAAATTTTTTATTTTTTTATTTATTTTTTTATTTTATTATTTTTTATTTATTTTTTATTATATTTTTATCTTTTTTTTTATGGATCATCAAACATAGCCTTTGGAGAAATTTCCTCGGGACAGGACTTAAGACGCATGAGGGGATTAACATTTTCAATCCTCAAGACTCTTTACATCATGACTTTTACAAATTTTACATCTTCAAGGGGGGAAATCCCTTTGACAGACCCTCATAGACCACCCAGTTCTGCGACCAAACATAATCTAGAAGATTAACACACTAGGATTCTCCTAAGACTCTAATGATAAAATTCATTCTAGCTTTGGGGTCAGGTTGAAGGAAAACTCTGCCGATCATGGATCAGTGAGACGAAAAACCTTCCGGAATGAAGATTATTACTAGAAAATTAGGTCCACCTAGGCAATTTACATACATGACTCAGCTCTACTAAGATTATTTACATCAAAATGCAGACTGGGTTTACAACTTTAATAAGATCAGGGGAATGACGATGACTGCTGAATGGCACGAACATCTCGATCAAGCGCTGCCCCTTTTTGCGAGAAAAGGGGGTGTACTGCTATGGGTAGTTGACACGCAGCGGTCAACACATCCAAAGGAGTTTTCATGCAATCCCGTTTTTTTATCATAACTTGGTTCGTTTGTCTTTCTCCTCAACTCCTTGAGGGTCATCTAGCATGTCATCTTTCCTTGTGGTCACTGAGAGATACATTTGCGCAGTTTCAGCGGGTAGTGATTATTGTCGGGATGAGGTCCTAGAAGGACACCTTTGTGCAATTTCTGGATGCAAGGCAGATTGGACAGCTAGGGACAACATTGTGCAGTTTTGGGATGCAAGACACTGTTGTAGGATGGGGTGTAGTTTTGGGATGTGCAGTTTTTGGATGCAAGGCAGACTGGGCAGTTGAGGGACAATACTGTGCAGTTTCTGGAGACAGTGAGTTCCAGCTGAGGGAAGGACACTAGAGGAAATCACTGCGCATTTTTGGATACCAAGGAAGGCTGGGATTTCTGCACATTGCACAGTTGCAACAGGTAAAGGGGAAAAGCTTGAGGTTGCAGATGCGAAGCGTGCGGTTACGCAAAGCTGGATCTAGCTAAGTTGCTAGGGAACTCTGGAATTTGGCTAAGTGTGGGATCAGTGGAACTGATGTGAACAGTAGAACTTTGACTACGATCACACACTCAAACACTTAGTGATACAACATAGACCATCTAGAACATATAAAAAACATACTTCACTTGATGCAAAAACCTTTCTGACAAGAGTGCGTGAAGTGAGAGCGAGAATGTCTATGTGATGAGAACGACCCATATGCTTAAAGATTTCCCCTTGAAGCAGAACAAATTGCCCTTTGCATGAAAAACGATAATCCCCATGCCCAAGGATGACATATGCTACATAAAGATGAGAACGTGAACAACTCTTAAGATCACAGAGAGGGGCTTGAGATCATCAGCTTACCAATAAATTACCAAGGAATGATCGATCACAAGATCCACGGTAGGCTCCGAAATTTGCATGCAAGCCAAAATTTTGGAGGGTGGTTGCAGCCGCTACAACATCGGTGACACACTAGTAGAACTCCAGCTCTTTGTATGGACCCTTTCTCGTGAAAGTGAGTCTAACTCTTCCGAAAGTATTGTTCGATTCTTTGATTGTCATGGCTTCCTCACTAGCTTGAGTGAAAGATGTAGTCCCTACCATTCTCTTGATGGGTCAGCACACATAACAAGCCAAGTCAACTGAGTTTTTTCGATTGGGGATGAGGGGTATTTTGATGCACAAGTAATTTAAAGTGTCAGAGTCTTAGTTTCATCTTTGATGTTGCTCCGATGCCAGCAGGCCTGGACAGTACCCAGATAGAGTCACGCAAGAACACAAGCATCGATCCGCTGCCAGCGAGCCTAGACAGTACTCTGGCGGAGTTACTTGCATCACCTCTCTGCGTCGGAAGCCTTTCTCTTCTTTTGCCTTTTTTTTCAAATAACTGTGCATAGGAACTTATTTATTTTCATGAGGAGGAAGAGGGATCCCGACTTATTGAGAGTAGAAGAGGTTGTCCCGTCAGAGAAGTACGTTATATATACCTCTGACATACTTGTTAAGGTTTTCTCCCTCACCTTACTCTACTTGACTGTGCTAACAAGGGTTAACTGA
This sequence comes from Pinus taeda, assembly GCA_000404065.3. Lineage (NCBI taxonomy): Eukaryota > Viridiplantae > Streptophyta > Pinopsida > Pinales > Pinaceae > Pinus > Pinus taeda. The sequence goes on along the minus strand of APFE031572287.1, from coordinate 11,633 downwards.
ATATAGAATAACCGATTAGAGTAGGTGGTACTAGTTAAAGCACAAGCGTTTTGACTTCACCAAGACTCACTCTGAACAGAACGTATTTTCCATCAGGGTGTCATTGACTGAAGAACGCAAGATCTTCATAAGGAGAGGGCATAGATAGATAACCAAATGTTGATAGTTGTACAAGTCCTCTTATATTTGCCTGACTTGTCTCAAGAGACAAACACGGCTTCATGTGAAACTAAACCTAAGGGTGCATGATAGACAAACAAACAAAGAATAAAAGAGCAGAAGAAGTAAGCAAAGCAAAACAAGAAAGCAAAGCAAGACATGAAAACAAAGCAAAGGAAACAAGAAAGCAAACACTACTCCTACTCCTACACTAAATAATGCATGGGCCTACTCACATGAAATGATATTTCCAATGCAACCACTAGCACATTGGTTGGCCCATGTTGGTGAAGGCATGGTTAACAAGAAAGATAAGCATGTAAACCAGCAAACAAAAAAGATAAGATAATGAAGACCAACATGCTTTGAGTTTGAATTCGTCTACATAAAAGAAAAGAGCAAATGCGCAAGACAAACATTCTGCAGACGTACCATGGTGTTGCAACACACTGTGCGCAGATGACGAACATGCACACTCTTTTGACCTTGACAAATGAGCAAACATGAAAAAGGAGGACAACTTACATTTAGAAAGAGTGCTTGTTGTGTATGATTCCTCCAATGCATGAGCGATAGGATCATGCAATACAAGTGGAGGATGTGAAATTTGTGGATGAGATTGATCTTCAATGCAAATAGGAGAGTGATGACGTGCCTGGGGTGTTTCAACAAATTTTTTATCAGGAGCAGAACTGACCTCAAGACAGTGAGGACCTGACATAACCATCAGCTCGGGCTAAAGTGCCCCGACAGCTTGAGGAGTTTCCACTTCATCAATAGGTAGATCATCAAAGACTGGTAACTTAGAAAAATCAACAGCGAAGGAATCATCATCGTGATCGAATGAAGGAGTAAAGAGATCACGACAGCCACGATCACAAAATTTGATATGTTCATCGACATCATCATGATTTGACGAATCATACAGAGGGGTTGATGAGAAACAAGAATGTTCACCCTCTGCACTTTCGGAAATGACAGATGAAAGATTGAGTGGATTTTAAAAGAAAGATGTATCCTCTCCGCAATGCAATGACAGACTGACATCTATTGTGTTTTGTGAATGATCGAAAGTATATACATCCAGTGATGAGTTTTCGCAAGGAAAATAAAAAATGGCAGAATCACAAAAGATGTCAAGATAAAGAGGATGAGGTGCGGATGGAGGGAGGTCATCCTTCGTCGCGGGTTCTTCTTCAAATTCCCACACATACTCATCATAAATGAGGTTGCCTTCTCAACACCACCTCCGTCAACAACTTGATCCTCGTGCACAACAAATGTGAAGTCCGGAATGGGAGAACACAACATAGTAAAATTCGAAGGATCAACAAAACGAGAGGACAGAGGTTGAGAGAACAAGTACACGTGACAACCAACAGGCTTGCAAACCAAATCTGTGCAGATATCCAGAGCAGGTGTGGTGGGAGGATGTGACAGTTCAACAGATGTGCGCGCACCTTCTCCCACCTTGCACTGCAGAGCTAGAGCTGTTTGATGAGAAGCAGGCGGACGGTCACCTGTGACAACAACCTTGTCCGTCTTGGATTTGGCAGCTCTAACACCGAGGTATGTTGGGATGGGTTCGAATGATTCTAACACATGTGGATTTTCAGATATGTGAAGAAGATACTGAAATATTTCATGGATAAATTTCCAATCAATTTCATCTTCTGGGATTTGAAATGCGAGATTACGAAAGTGTTCTCAAAATTGCAACAAGGATTCATCGTGTGCTTTTCGTAATTCCAAAATTTTTTTGTTAAGTGCTTTGTGATCATACTGATAGAAAGCATGGGCCAACTCTTTGATCAATTGATCATAAGAGTGAATGGAAGCATTGGGCAGTGTGACACACCACATTAGTGCATGCCCTCGAAACATGAATGCGCACAGCAAGCAAGCAATGTAATCCTCATGGATTTCATTCCTTTCACTAAAGCCCATGAATGCAGCTTCATGTCTAAGCAACGTTGCTCTGCCTTAACCATTGTACCTAAAATGTTACAAGTCATTCCAGAGATCCCCTGATACTTCAAAATCATTTCCATAAGACAAACATCTTGGAGGATTAACTGTAATGTTAGTCATGAAAGATGTTTAGAGATTCAAAACAAGCTTTCAGGACTCAGCTTGTCATCTGGCCCTCCTTCTAGAGCCAAAAATGTTAACGGCGCTGGACCCGCCAACATGTCAGGGGATCTCCCCGGTAAGAAGTACCAACTAGAGCTCAGACCGTTTGGAGTAGGAGTCCCAGCAGTGGGTAGTATAGTAGTTCCTTGACTACGGTAGTGCACAGAGGTAAGCAAGATAACTTTGTCGGAAGCAAGTGCGTGACATTGCAGCTAGTCAAGAGAGATGCATGGGGGTTCTAACACACGACGGGGAAAAAGAAAGTGCATCCCTTAGAAGCCTGTAATAGTACGCAACCTGAAAGGAACGCACGAGCATAATGACATCACGGGTTGGAAGCGGAGTAGTCCACAATCCAAGGTGACAGGTTAAACCAACAACACGTCTCAACAAGATTCATACAATCATATACAAAATAGTTCATACACGAATGCATAATTTAAATAACATACATTGCTAAAGCAACTAGAATAGTCCAACTACAATAACGACATATGCATGAAAACGTCTTGCCTCTATTATATTATGTAAAGTGAAAGTTCCATCCATACATACACCATGACAGCCACTAGCTCCAATAGTGGAACATTATAGTCAACATTGCCTGCTCCTCCAAAGAAATGTACTCGCTCTGCACTATGGAGAAGCCAAGACTCGTCAGAATACTCTCCAAGCCCTCTCTAAGCAATGCCTAGCAAAAGCTTGGCTCCCAAAAACTTGTTCTATGAGTCATGAGGTTCTATATATAGCAAAGGGTGGGGTGACCCTTGACATTTCCCTTTGACTCTTGGACTGCCCTCATGACTCTTCAACTTCATTACATATAACTCCTTACATAACATAATGATTGTTTGCATTTCACTAATGACACTTGGAATTTCACTTTACATTACATTTGATTACAAGTTACAACATATATGGCTCATAATAGTGATGTGGTCGAGACAACTCATGACACAACTCGACATGTACTCGCTAATTGTGGTATCCATGTCAAGATGTTGCACTGCTAAGTGATGGATGTGTTCTTGGATGTGCTGTCTCTTCACCTCTGCATTGCTTGGTGCTATAGGGGTCTTGGTCTTGCAAGATGGTTCCATGCATGTGTTTTCTTCGTTTGTTGCTTGATGTGCTTTGTTTGTTCGTCCAGTTGCAAGTACGTCTTCTAGCATGTGTGCTCCTCCTTCATCTCGTTTGTCATCTCGCCATGATCCATCAGTGTACCTATTCCTGCAATTCACTCATGACGGGATGACATCAAATCCAAAACCTCCTAGTCTAGCATGATGCATTGTTTTACATGTTCAGGTGACAGGGATGGAGGACAAGTCATTGAGGCAACGCAGAGCGCAACTCAAGCTAGGATGAGGAACTCTAGGTGGACAACCTGCACTGTCAGGAAAAACTACGCAGTGACCACTTGGAGGTAGAATTGTGTAGTGAAGGACACTAGTGCCAGCTGCAAGGTGGGAACCTGCTCATCAGTTCTGCGCAGTTTCTGAAGGGAAGGCAAGACAGGGCTACAGGGGACCTGTTGGGCAGTTCTACGCAGTTTTCAAGAACAAGGTTGCAGGGGAACTACTGATCATGACTGCATAGTTTTGGGGAACAGTGCAGGGCAGGCAGCAGAGGGTCGTGTTGGGCATGTCCGCGTAGTTTTCTAGGACAGTGCAAGATAAGTAGCAGGGAGACTTCTAGACATGACTGCGCAGTTTGTGGAGGTAGTATAGAACAAGGCGGCAAGAGACCAGCTGATCATGACTGCATAGTCTCTAATGGCAATGCAGAGCAAGTAGCAGGGGGATCAACTAGGCATGTTTGCACAGCTTTGGAGAGCAGTGCAAACTTGGGTCCCGGTGCAGTGCAGGGTTCCAGCGGACCGGAAGGAGGCTTGATGATTGTTCTTGAGAAATGCGCAGTTCAGCTTGGACATGGAGGCAGTTCTTGCGCAGTTCTGGGAGGCAGACGGGCTGCTCACTTTTGGGATTGCGCATTGCAGCTAACCTGGAGGACAACCTCAAGCACTGCACAGTTTCGGGCAGTAGAGCAGGCTCACTGAGGGCTGACACTACGCAGTGCAGCTCAGTCGGGGTCTACTGGAAGAGGGTTGTCCGGTCGAACAGATTTTCAGCAAAATGTCTAAGTGTTGAAAGCAAGTGAACTTGTGCAGACGTGACATTGTGATCACACACTTAGCATACTTCAATGACAAGACGTCACAGACCACCAGTACAACAAGACAAAACATGCCCTTGGTGAGACTGTACTTGGGTTGAGAGCGACAAGCGCGACACTTGAGATAGACCTTCGAACGACCGTGACGACACACTTTTGCGACAGTGCTTACAACTTTGTGTGTGAGTACGACAGATGTTGACATAGCAAAGACAACCCAACACACGAAGACAAACCTTCAAAATCACTAGAACAAGATCGCAAGCATGACAAAGCAATCAATATGCCAAAGACGATAGTTAGTCCAACAAGTGAAAGGGAGCAATACATGTAAAGGAAACGCACAAAATGGCTTTTAGTGTTTGCCAACATGCATGTATTGAAGAGAGAATGATATGACAATGATAAGCAGTCCTTCAAGCTACACTAAGAGATGTATTTCAAAAAGGTGTACTTTACTTACCATACTTACCCTCCAAAGGGTTATGCATCCGACAAAGTTTTCATGCGGTCCTGATTGTTTATCATAACTCAGTTCCTTGGTCTTTCTCCACAACTCCTTGAGAGTCATCTAGCATGTCATCTTTCCTTGTGGTCACTAAGAGACACATCTACGCAGTTTCAGCGGGCAATGACTGCTGCTAGGATGAGGTCCTGGGAGGACACCTTTGCACAATTTCTGGATACAAGGCAAATTGGACAGCTGGGGACAACACTGTGCAGTTTTGGGATGCAAGATAGTGCTGCAGGATGGGGTCCTGGGAGGACACCTCTGTGCAGTTTCTGGATGCAAGGTAGACTGGGCAGTTGAGGGACAATACTGTACAATTTCTGGAGACAATGAGTTTCAGCTGAGGGAAGGACACTAGAGGAAATCATTGCGCAGTTTTGGATACCAAGGGAGGCTGGGGTTTCTGCACATTGCACAGTTGCAATAGACAAAGGGGAAAAGCTTGAGGTTGCAGATGCGACGCGTGCGATTCCGGAAAGTTGGATGAAGCTAAGTTGCTAAGGAACTCCAAAATTTGGCTAACTGTGGATCAGTGGAACTGATGTGAACAGTAGAACTTTGATTACGATCACACACTCAAACACTTGGTGATACAACATAGACCATCCAGAACATATAAAAACATACTTCACTTGATGCAAAAACCTTTGTGACAAGAGTGCATGAAGTGAGAGCGAGACATGTCTATGTGATGAAAATGACCCATATGCTCAAAGATTTCCCCTTGAAGCAGAACAAACGTCCCTTTGCATGAAAAATGATAATCCCCATGCCCAAGGATGACATATGCTACATAAAGATGAGAACGTGAACAACTCTTAATATCAAGGAGGGGGGCTTGAGTTAATTAGCTTACCAATAAGTTACCAAGGAGCGATCGATCACAGGATCCACTGTAGGCTCCGAAATTTGCATGCGAGCCAAAATTTTGGAGGGTGGTTGCAGCCACTACAACACTTCCTCTAGACAAGAAAAAGAGAAAGGAAAGGAATACCATTGTTTAAGAGGAAAAAGTTTGCAAAACCACAAGGAGGGTAGCGATTAAAGAATTTTCATCTATGTGAACAAGCTTTATCAACAAAAAGTATGCGGAGAATGACAAGGAATGAAGGCTTATGGAGAAAAGTGATTATAGCTCATGGGTCAATGGAGGGTTAGAATAGAAGTGAAATGAAGGCTTTTGAAGGGCCCTCACTCATTTGAAAGAGAAAGATCATCTTCAACCAAGTCACTTATGAGATACTTACAATGAGGTGGGTGACATATGAAATATAAAATACAAAAGGAAAAATTACAAATACAATACATATTTGGAATCTGGATAAAGTACACTAGGTTAATACTCATCGATTTTCCTTGGTAAGGAAAAGAGACTCTTGCATGAGAAAGGAAGCGCATGATGCCCTGAGAAGTGTTCTCCACCAACAACCTAGTACTGCTAAAGGAGTTGGGATCTATCACACTTATTGGTATTTTGAAAAGAATAATACCCTCCTCCATTAAGGGCATTGTTGCCACTATTTTAAAAGAAGAATATTTGTATCTTCCCCTACTAGGAATTGATGTTGTGTTGCCTTTAATCGCATGGAGCCCCACAAATTTGAAACTAGCTGTTAAGTTTAGGTATGTTCTATGCTAGAGCAATTTATTTAAATTTTCACAGTTAGCAATCACATCAGCATTACGATAAACTGCAGATAGAACATAAATATAAAACGCAGAAGACAAGCCAAGACAAGAGGACACAAGATATGGCGCGAGCCAGGGACAAACCCCACAATGTGTGGGGAAACCCTTTGATCAAATCTTCTTTTATCTTCAAATTTCAACAGAGAAAGAGAGAGAGAGAGTACATTTACAACAGAAGTCAATACTTTGACTTATCTAGATCTAGCATAGATCATTTCGTATCATGATGAGATCAGTTGAAGACATTCTTCTTCAACTAATTCTCAAGGTGACTCCTTCACCTATCATCGTTCTGCATCTCGTCCATTTGCTGCACCTTACCGTGTAGCACCATCATGTTGCATCATGCATCATCATGCTGCTCATGATCACTATGTTGCCCATACATCATGTTGTCCATGATCTCATACATCATGTTGCTCATAATGCTACCCATAGATCATTCTTTAGATCATATACATATCAGCCTTAGCTGCTTGCTATGGCTTGCAGCCTAGCAAAGCAGCTAGGCTATAGTTCCAGAATCCTCCACGCAATCCCTTTATTTGCTGCGTATAGGGTTTGCTGTGTTAATGGTCTCCTTGATTAATGACACCTTCTCACAATGTATTGGTATTCCTCTTGGTAGCTACAGGTTTCCTTTGCAGACAAAACTCTTCGACTGTGGCTAGACACTATTATGACAGCAACCAGGTCCTGGGACCTTTCCATGACTGCGTACATCCATGAATGCGTATAATGCTTCTCTTCCACTACGGCTTCATCCCTTCAAGTATACCGAGAGCCCAGAACGTATGATAATGCTACGTTTGACTGCAGCTTCATATGTTGACCCAATACATAGATTATGTTGCGTTCATATATAGTCTAACTGCGTGTAGATCTCTGCCCTATGTTAGGGCATCACGTTGACTGCATAAATGTCATGTATAACCAGCATATGAACGTAACCATGACCACCATATAAATGTGTCTCCATTATCTGTGTGTAAGTATTTCTATGAACTGCGTATGAGTGTCTCAATGACCACCGTATAAGGTTTCTTGGACAGCATATTAGGGCCTGTGTATAAGGCTTCTGGACAGCATATTGAGGCCTCACTTTGACAGCAAATTAGGGCGTCCATTGACTGCGTCTAGAGCTGCTTGGAACAACGTATTAGAGCCTCCATTTCTGCGTAGAATCCTTACCATGAACTGTGTATAGGTTTCCATGATCATTGTAAGAATGTCTTCCCTTACTGCGGTTAGGAGACTCCATTACAAAACTGCGTTCAGATGTGTTAGGGCTTCTTGAATAGCGTGTAGGCTAGGGCATCATCTAACTAGGCCAACGTATTATTTTTGTGTTTCTCCTTCTCCATAAACCCAAGACGTGGAGAGGAGATCACGTCCATAATATGTGTCCAAATGACTTCAAGTCCTCACCAATTTATACTAAAACGTAGATGATGAATAGACACGTCTATTGGGCTTCTTAGCCTACTCAAGTTGCTGGTCGGCTTGATAATAATTCCATAATCAAAATTAATTCATATCTCCATAAATACTTATCGGAATCGGATGATCTTTGGATCAATCCTACACCTCTCGACGAGAGGGATACAATAAAAATATCCGTTGCCATCAATAAGCCGACCCACATGGAGTTTGGCCCTAGTTGCCAATTTAACACTCCCTCTCAACTAGGGAGAACTCCATCGGGTGATCCATAAGTCCGACTGTACTATCTCTGCCACCAGTGCCCTGCACTGCTCTGCCCAACTCTGCTTAGCTCTGCTGGCTTTGCTCTACTCTGCTTGGCTCTGCTAACTCTGCACAACTCAGCTCTGCTGAACTATGAAGAAGAAGAATTGATCGAGAATGTCTCATACCATTCTCCACTGACCCGAAGTCAGTCTCAGAGTGCGTACCACTAGTCCCAGACTAGTCTCAACCAACCTGAAGTCAGCGTCATA
>APFE031572285.1:0-43190 GCA_000404065.3 Pinus taeda | reverse complement strand
GCTTCTCTCTCGTAGTTGCTCATGATGATAGATATTCCTTCAAGCGATCAAGCTTCTTCTGAAGGACCTGCTCTGATACCAATTGTTGGAAATAATACTGAGAGGGGTGGGGGGTGAATCAGTATTATCAAACTCTTATCAATTTATACAAATATTTTCAGATCTAACAATTGAAACTTGCATATACCTTCCAAACTTATAATTTAATTTATTCTTCAGATGTTTCTCATTAATATGTATGTGAGAACCATAGAATAATGAGTAGGAACACAAAATAGGCAGTCACACCAAGGAACAAAAGGTGTAAGGTGGAAACCCAATGTGCGTGAAAACCACCTACTGCAGTATGTCTCTATCTTCTTACAATTAGAAACTTCTTCTTACAAAGATTTTGTATTGGTGCAGTCTTTTACTAGTACGCAAGTTGCAACCTGTAGAGAGCTACAACCCTCTCTCATTTTCCAGCTTCTTTTGGAAGGGAGCTACAACCCCTTTAGCTCTTGTACAGCTAAAATACTAGTACGTAGGTGCCGACCTACAGAAGGCTACTACCTTCTCTTTCCTTCCAGGGACCACATTTCATCAATTTTCAAACTGGATCCAAAACATCATGTACATGTGCATCACCCAATCTCCTTTAAACAAATAACCTCTCAGAATGCAGTAACCAGAAAATAACACTAGTAACCAGACACCAATTTAAACCCAGATCTCTGCAGAAACAGATAAAAGACAACTAAAATATATTTCAAGAAAGGTTTGTAACTTTACCAAAGGAAACCTGCGGATATCCGCACTTCTGCTGTGACGAGTCTGCGGAACTCCGCACCTGCTTCTTCTCTGGTTCTACACACCTCCGTACTACACCGTTGCCACTCTCTTCAGTAGATTTGACTTATAATGCTCCGGTTTCTCCTTGATTTAGAGTCAACTATGTCTCACTAATCGATTATTAGAAATTCAGATCTTGCTCTTCTTAAGATTTTCAACTCTTGTGATTAGCCAAATGATCTCCTTTCCTTTTTATAGGCTAGGCCTCACTCAAAACCATGGACCAAAACTATTGAGAAACAGTACCACGGACCCAATACTTGGGTTCAATTCTTCTGGATGTAATACCATAGACCAAAACCATAGGATCAAAAACTGTTGGACTAATACCATGAACCAACCATAAGATTTCCCATGTGTGTGCGCTTTTCTCTGCATGAAAGTGCGTGAAATTTTCTCTGCATGAAAGGAACTTTTCTCTACATGAAAGTGCGTGAACTTTTTTCTGCATGAAAGTGTGTGAACTTTTCTTTGCATGAAAGGAACGTTTCTCTACATGAAAGTGCGTGAACTTTGCTGCACTATAATTTATCATCTAAGATGAGTGGGTTGCCATCAAGTACAACATATGTATCATAATGCCAACACATTCTAGCATTCAATTGGACATAGAGGCACTTTAACTTGGATTCGGAAAGAGAGAGCACTTGGATAGAAGTAAGCAAAGAATTCGTGGGAAGTGAAAAAGAAGGTTGGGAAAGAAGATACAATAGGAGAAGCTTGCAGGTAACAGGTTGATTGTGTGAATTCATTATTGATATTTGAGTGCATGGTGTATGCATGTCGTTATTTGTTTTGTTTTTTCATTCGCATGGGATTTTTGTAGATTTATAGTGGTTTCTACTTTACCTTTCAATTATTTGGATAACCATGGTGTAGTGGGTTCCTTATTTTGATTAAATATTTCTATGGCTAGTAGACTTTGGATCTTGGTTGAGATGGTCTTGGGAAAATTACCAAGGGTAGAGGGTGATGATTGGATTTTTCTTGGAACACTTGGTGGATGAGTGGAGACAAGAAAATTCCTCTAGGTATAAAACTCTCCTCCCACATTTACCCAAGCACTAGGGTAAAGCTATGATGAAGAGTTACTATGATATGATTCAACTCCCATCTATAGTTAAGGAAGTGGAATCGACATGAACTCTTTCACTTTCCTACTCTTCCTTTACCTTATTGATCCAAATCCCAATTATGCCAAACTCCTCCAAGAGTGCTCCTAGAAAACTCTAAGTGTCCAAGAATATGAGAAAGAGAGTAGAGAACGAGAGCTCCAAAACTAAACTGGAAAAAAGCATCAAACTGATCCTTAGAAGCCTTTTTGTTAATGAGACATCTATTTTCTTCATTTTCCATTATTTTCCTTCATTTTACTCACATGAAATCTGTAACCTTTCACCTCCCTTTTCTCCTATTTTCCATTATTTTCATAGATAAAATTCCAATAAATGCCTCATGCATTTCCAAAACCTTTTCCACTTACTTTTCCAATTTCCATGGGAAATAATTAATCATAAATGATCCCCATCACTATGTTTTTTCCCAATGTTCAACTTGGAATACGTGACCCATGACCTTGTTTATTATTTTACCTTTATTAAATTTATTACATGTGCTTTTGACCGGGGCTATTATAGAACCCTCCCCCTTTTGGGACACCATCCTCGGTGCTCAATGACACCTATAACCAACAATATTGCTGGAAATAAAAGCATACTACCCATGGATATTTATAACTTAGCTTATTGTAGTATTTACAATGATCATCCTATTGAGAAGCAAACTAGCATAACATAACAACATGACAAACGTAATGGCATGACAACCATACCACTTATTGGAGTTTTATCACACAACTCATAGCAATATTTACATCCATATACATATCTACACATATACCAAAACATCACACCAAAACATATGCCAAACACATTCACTCAACTAGTTAATAGAGAAGAATACATATCCCACATTTGATCAACCATATCCCAGATAGCTTCATCGGGCCCAAAGTTATTCCACTTCACTTTAACCTGCTTGATTTCTCAGTTCTATAGGATGATCATCTTTCTTTACAAAATATACTAAGGCTCCAACTAGAATTATCCCCTGGCTCCACCTACAATACATACAAGCCAATCATATGATCAACATCTTTAACATACTTCTTAAGAAATGACACATGGAAAACATCATTGACTTTCACTTTCATAGGTCATGCAATTCAATAGGATATTGGTCCAATCCTCTTAGGAATATTGAAAGGCCCACAAAACCGAGGTGCCAGCTTGGCACATGATCCAACCCTCAAGGAGCTCTTCTTCAGCTTGATACAAATGGACACTCATTTCCCAACCTAAAACTCCTTAAACATCATGTTTTGATCTACATAACTCTTCTTTCTATCATTTTCTACCTTCATATTCTTCTTGATTACCGACATTTCCTGTTTCATCTCTGCCAACATGTCCATTCCTATCAAAACCCTGTTAACTGGATCACTCCAATTGATGGGAATCTTACAACTCCTCGTATACATTTCCTCGAATGGATTAATCCTCAGTGACTCTAAATACCCATTGTTTTAAGAAAACTTAACCAATGTAATATACTCTTCCCACTTTTTGTAGTGATGCATCACATACATCCTCAAAATTTCCTCCAATATGTTGTTCACCCTCTCTATCTTTCCATCTATCTATAGATGATAATTTTTACTAAAGGCCAACTTTGTACCCAAACCTACAAATAACTCCTTCCACAATTTAGAACTAAATTTGGCATCCTTGTTTGACAAAATATTCTTTGGGACACCATGCAACCTTAGTACATCTCTAACGAAGACCTATGCTACATCATTAGTTGAATATGCAGACTTCACTAGAATGAAGTGTGCAACCTTTGTCAACTTCTCCAAGTTGTCTAGATATCCTCAACAAACTTGTGATGAAACCCATGGAAATGACCTCCCATTTCCATTTTGGAATCGGAATTAGCTATAATAGACCACCTAGGTGTTTACACTATTCCTTTACCTATTGATAATCGAAACATTTAGCCACAAATTATGGCACTTCTTTCTCTACATTCGGCTAATAATAAAAATTCTTCACAATTATCAATGTCTTCTAGTATCCCAACTGACCTAAATATGGCTTAGCATGAAACTATCTCAAGATAAGATTCTGGAGCTCATTATTTTCCAACACATAGATCTTGTCCCTAAATATTAACAAACCATCTGTTGTGAGACAATAGTCCACAACCTTATCACCTTTAGCATGTTGTAACATGTGCATAAGCTCCCTATATCTATCATCCTGTCATCTTGCCTGCAATATCCAATCCTATAAATATGTCTCAAAGGAGCTCAATTTTTTTATGTGAATTACCCATACTATCTTGCTAAGAGCATCTGCAACCCTCTTCTGTTTCACCTTGATGTACCTAATCTCAAAGTTGAACTCATTGATCGTGGTCAACCATATAATGTTGGAAACAATGTTAATACTGGGGGGGTGAGTTAGTATTAAGGCTAATTTTTACTTTTAAGTCAATGTATTTTTCCTCATTCAAAATTGGAATCCATTATATGAGAGAAACCATTAACAACCATAACAAAGGCCATATCAAAATACAAGAATACACATCATGACAAACAAACACATGAACATGAAGGTTTTACATGGAAACCCTTTAGGGAAAAAACCACAAAATCTTGTTGTTGTTATTGATGTAAAATAAGAGCACCTACTCTATTGCATAAATCTGTTTTGGGGGCCACCAATCACATGAAGCACCAACTCCTTTTGATTTTTTGCTAGCACCTAGTAGTAGGGAACACCAACTCCCTCCATTTGTAGACATATTTGATTTTACTAGAATCACCATGTGAAGCACCAGCTTTGATGTTCTTGGATTTATGGCACCACCAACTTGTAGGTGGCATCAACCCCAAAGCCCTCTCAAGCGCCAACTTCCCATATGTATGCTCTAATCCAGACTCAATTAGGAACTCAATGTTTATTGTTATTGGCAACCACTTTATTTGATATTAGCTCAGTTCTTTTCTCACTCTACTCATTCTCCAAGAACTCACTGATATGCTCAACAATATTCACTCATCACATCCTATCACAACACTATATCCTCATCTCTTCAACAACATGCACTTCGACTCTTGTCCTTCTCTTCCACAGTCTCTCTTGGCCTCTTGCATTGTAGCACAAGATCTATCAACCTTCTTCACACAACACATGCACCTTCAACCTTTCTCATATAGCATCATTCTATCTTAAGCTTTATTTTCTCTACATAGGCACTCTTAGCGTCTTCTTTATAGAAATGGCTCACTCGACCTCACATAGCAGCGCACTTACACCCACTGAGCTCTATTCTCATCTCTCTCATAAAAATTATGCATACCCCTCTCGTACTCAATGGAAATCACTAGTTTTGATCTTGTACTACACTCTGTACAATGTTGCCTTTGCTTCTTGTCTCCACACTTCCCATGTGTACCTTGGCATCGCTCTCCATTCTGATGTTGCGTATGACTAGGCCATTGTTGCCTAAGTAAAGTCGGAGTATGGTTTCCTGAGAACTTCACCAATTTTCATGCAATTCTCCATGAGGAGAACTCAATCTCAGTCCAATTGTACACTTCATCTAGGGATCTCATGCCTATTCATGGCTCTCTGAGCTTGACTGTAACTCAGGATAGCCTCTCTTTTATTCATTTAATACACTGATGCATGCACAGGAAAATCATAGGTAGCTTTCTCAACTTTTTCAGGCCCAACACTTTTCCCTCCAAAATCGTAGTCCTTTCTATATTGACCAAATTATCTTTGCAATCACCATTACTTTTGCGACACCAATGTCTTATATGTTGATTTACTCGGCTACTGAATCAACCATCCTTCACACACCTCTTTTCTGCCATATTCAAGCTCCACTCACCATAAATTTTATTGAAACAATGTTATGATATTACTAATTTATGATGCCTTCAACTCCTTGCTTAGCCCCTTTAAATGTTTCCCCTCCATGGGACCATATGTTGTGATTGATGGCCTCATATTCCACTGTGCTGCAATTTTTGGGCTCTACCCATATTGTAACTTCTTATTATTTTGTTGTTACGAAAATGAAATGATTTGATGTTCTTAGCCCCTCTTGGTTAGTCCCTCTTTTTTTCCCAAATGAGACCGGGTGTCGTGGCCAATGACATAGATTTTAGGTGTTAATCCCTTTAGGACATTTTTGGGGCCTATCTCCTTGTATTCTATCTCTAAGCCCTTGGTCCTTTGGCTTCTATAACTAAGTGCTACCATATCGGAGTTCCCTGAATCAAAACTTCCTCTTAATTCAATTACAAATAAGTTTTTGAAATCTCTAGCCTCCGAAATATATCACATGTGGAATATTCATAACACTTTAGGTGCTAAGGTATTCTATGTGCCCTTGATTCTATCGGTTTCCTAGTGACAAAATGGAAATTACCATCAAAGCACCTTTCATCATAACTTTCCTCATAAATCATTTACACTAGAGATATGAGATGTACAACCACCAAAATAATTCATTGCAGATAGGTTCTAACACTCCACTGCACCCTTGGTTCTTTCTGGTTTCCTTGACCATGTGTGAATACTTCAAAGTTCTTGCATATCGTAGCTTTCTCACAATTCAATTAGAGGGGTCCCTAAAATTCTAGCCTCTGATATGACATCATGTTAAATTCATCATCTCGACATGGCATATCCTTAGTGGTGACAGCTATCCCCAAGATTTTCCCCATTAAGCCACTAAAAATATTGAATCAAGTTGCCACGTGTACACCATGCAGCCACGTCACGTTGACGTAATTTACCACTTCAGCTCCCAAGGCCAATCATCTTCTACCATGTATCCAGTCTTGAGGAGAGAGAAAGGGTCCCTTCAAGCCTTGATTTCACAATGAATTTCTTTGTTAACTCCTCTTCCTCGCAAACCTTGGCATTTATAATGAATTTCAATTGTTAAGGAGTTATGAGGTTCTGACCTCCAATATTCCTTCTTTCAATGTTCTGAGCCTTATGATATTCCCTTTGCTTCGAGGCTTAGATATGACTTCCTATTCCATCTACTACAACCTCCGATATGACCTACACAATCCTTCCAATATTGGGTCTCAATTCTTTGAGCCTTTTGACAGTGGGCCTTTCAAAAGTCGACTCCCAATGTTTTTTGGTCCCGAGGTTCCAAAACTCTGACATTTCGATTTTCTGACCTCTGATATGTTTTGAATTTTTTCCTGCTGTAGTATTCACCCTTTCGATCTTTGAACTGTTGACTTGGTCTGATATTTTGGGTTCCAAAATCTCTAAGGGCCGAAATTTAGTGTGCCTTGGACTTTAAGACCCTAAATCTGGCAGTTGATAAATGTTGATCCAAGAGGCCATTTCTGGACTTCCACATCTCTTTGATCTCTTGCATTTGCTTCCTTGCTTTTGTGTGGGGACTAAGCGCATGTACCTAATTTGACTATGGGCTTCCTACCATTCCACACTATTGTTGTAGCTTACCTTCTTATTCTACAATGTAAAATGTTGTTGTGTACCCCCCCTACAATCGTTATGGCTTTAACAAGCATATGCACCTCTTTGTATTTTCCTTCTAGCTTCCATCATTTAACTTATTCAGCCTCCCTTGATGCCATTCTCTTCCTTTGCTAAAGAGAAAAAGGAAATCTACTGCCCCTAAGCAGATCATCCTCCTTCTTCATCCAAACCAAAAGTCGAGTCCTAATATAGGCTTTTCCTTCTAGTTTCTTCTTTTCCCATATTTGGGCATTTTGTTGACTGTGCATGACTAAGGGAATCTTCTCATTTCATTCCTCTTTTTTCACCCAAATCTCTTTTTTTCCTTTCTACCTCACATAGGGTTCCACCACAAGGGTAAGAGGACCATTCTTCAAATTTCATCGTCCTTTATTCCTCTTTCTCTTTTGACACAGAGCATTGAAGGCATATTTGTATTCTTCACCTCCATTATTTCTTCTTGTCTTAAAATCCTGAGTTGTTAAATTTGCATGCATATGTTGAGAAGCATGCCATTTCTTCTCATATTTGCAACTCACTCTCTTATGCCGAAAGTTTCCATAGTTGAAGCATTTGATTTGGCTTAAGAATGGGGTAGAGGATTTACCATATTTGCCAACAATCTTGTCATGACTCCTATCATTTCCAACATTCCTTCTCATAGCCTCTTTATGCATTCTTTCATTGTCGCTACCAAATGCATCTTATTTTCTTGCATGCCATCTATATTTTATGGCTTTATGTCCAAAATTATTGCAAAAAATTCAATAACAATAAAAAAGCTTTTGAGAACTAAAGTTACCTCTTGTTTGAGGGCTTTGTCCATGAGGATGAAAGGGCCTTTGTTGGTTCTTCATGTGCCTTCCATGACTATCTGGAATGTTGACTTTCATTTTTATTATAGTTCCCTATCTCTCTTCTGCTGCTCTACTTGTTGTTGCTTCTTATCCTTTTGTTGTTTCCTTTTATTCTTTTTTTGTTGTTTCTTTCCTTGTTGTTTCAGTTGTCCAACAACCTCTTTTTCTTTGTTGTTGTTGGAACATTTAAATACCTTTACTTGGATAGTTGACCCTTCAACCTTTTCCTTCTTGGAGCTTTCTTCCTCTTTGAAACCAAAAGCAACCTTGATGAGAAGGGATTTTTTCTTAGCAAGCATCTTGTCCAAGGCCGTTGTGCTCTCCTCAATCTTCTAAAATTAAGAAAACTCTTTATTTGACTTTTCTAAGTCATGTCTCAATGAGACTATTTCATTTTGTAGCCTCTCATAGTGAGCTTCTTTTTATCCTAGTTAAATGGTTAACATCCCATGCAATCTGCTAGCCTCTTCTTTTTGAGAATTTAGATCAACCATAGTTTTTCTCAACTTGTCATTCTCAAGCTAATAAATTTTCAGCTGCTCCTCTTGCTTTAGGGTTTCCTCTTATAGGTCCTTAATATCCTTTAGAAATGATGTCAACTTATTTCTAAAAATGATCCTTTCATCTAGATCCTTTTCTTCATTGTCAAATTTGTTAGCTAAGTCACCAAAGACATGACACAGAGCCCAGTGCCACTCTGGCCACAACTAAGATCTAGAAGATTGAGCGTAAATATCCAAAAGAGGGGGAGCACCTATTCCACTCACAAATGTGGGTGAATTCTCTGTTGCAGTTCATTGTCGATAGCTGGATGTAAAAGAACCTCATTTCAGTAGAGGTTATGAAGTGGCTAGGCCTAACAACTACAACACATCCACAACTATACATCATTAGGTGGCTTCACCAAGGATGAGATCTTTGTGTCAGCCGGTAGTGCCACCTTCCTTGCAACATTAAGCCCTTCACAGATGAGGTATTATGTGATGTTTCTCCTCTTGAATTTTGTGATGTATTATTAGGACAACCATACTTATGGAAGCAAAATGATGTATATGAGTCTAGATCTTTCTTTGTTATTATTTATTTGGGTACTAAATTATACATGATATTGGAGGTAGCCCCACCTACCACCATCGCTTTGATCTCTGTTAAGAAATGCAATAAGGTTTTCTCCCAGACTCGAAAAATTGTTTTATTTCTGATTTTCCCTCAAAGTAAGGGAAACATCATAAGCAAATCCATGGCCCTCGAGAAGGGTTCCTCCAAGTAGCAGAACCAGGTGGATACATTTGTGGAAGAGTACAAGGACATCTTCTCCTCACACACAATGGTACCCTTGAATTTTCTGGTCAAGCATTCAATCGATCTGACTCCTAAAGAACCTCTACCAAACATCCAATATATTTCTGATCCATTCTAGAAAATGAAGCGATCAAGTAGAAAATCCAAGAGTTGTTGCAAAAATGGCACATCGGACCAAATTCCTCGCCTTGTGGGATCCCGATTGTACTTTTATAGAAGAAGGAAGGAACCTGGAGGTTCTACATTGATTATCAGGCACTAAAATAATTATTGTCAAGAACAGGTATCCAATCTCGTAGATTGATGGTCTACTGGACCAACTCAAGGAGACCAAGTATTTCAGCAAGATCGATTTGAAGACTGGCTATCACCAGGTTCTAGTAGATCCCACAAATGTATAGAAGACTTCCTTATCAAATGAAGGCCTTTTTGAATGGTTGGTTATGTCCTTCAGGTTGACAAATACCCCTGCTACATTTATGAGCCTAATGCATGACATCTTGTAGCCTTTCACCAAATCGTTCACGGTGGTTTATCTAGACGACATCCTCATCTTCAACAAGAGTTGGGAAGAACACTTGCAACATATTTGATAGGTCCTTCAAACCCTTCGGTAGCACAAACTATGTGCCAACTTGGAGAAATGCACCTTTGGCATGAGCCAGGTCCAATACTTGGGTTACATCATAGATGAGAATGGCGTGCATGTGGATCTGACCAAGATCCAACTCATTCGGGATTGGCCAACTTTGACCACTCTATCAGAGCTTCATAACTTTTTGGGCCTTACAAATTTATATCGGATGTTCATGTTGGTATTGTCCCATATCACTTGGCCTTTCAGTGATATTACTAAGGGCAGGGAAAAAGAAACGTTTTCTTGGTCTGAGTCCTAATAGAAGGCGTTTGTTGACTTGAAGCACCACCTCTTCTCTGCACCAGTACTCACACTACCAGACTTGTAACAGCCATTCAAAATCGTTACATACAACTGAGACTATGTTATTGGTGCAGTCATCAACCAACATGGGCATATAGTGGCCTATCATAGTGAGAAACATTATGATACAATTTGGAAGTACCTCATCTATGATAAATAGATGTATTCAATCATGCAGGCTGCTTTTTGACAATGGAAGCACTACATTCTAGGGAAGGAGATGGCCATCCACACCAATCACCAACCTCTTTAGTTCATACAGACATAGGGGAAGTTGCAGAACGATTGCCATTAGAAGTGGTCAACATATCTGCAACAATTCCACTTGAATATTAAATACAAAAAGGGCAACACCAATCTTGTTGGAGACTGCCTCAATTGGTCCCCAGTTGTAGCACTGACTACTGTTTTCAATTCTTATGGTCAAAGAGACCTCTGGATGGCTACAATTATACAAAAAAGATCCAGAGTTCACCTCGACATACCAGGTTCTAGTAAATTTCAAGAAAGTTCCTAATTTCCATCTCTAGGATGCATTATTATGCTACCTAGGCCACCATTGCGTTCCTTCAAGCGAGTGCGCCATGCTGATCTCGAAGGTTCTCTACATTTGAGTTGCAGGACACTTTGGTGTGGAGAAATTTGTGGCTATACTACAAATGTACTTTTATTGGCCCAAACTATGACTAGATATTGGGAAATATATTAGATCTTGCACTGTTTGTGCCATCGCCAAGCCAACCATCAAGAAGTAAGGCTTGTACACTCCTCTGCCTACTCATAGCTAGTCGTGAGAATCCATCTCCATGGAATCTATGTCAGGCATCCCTTTTACCAAGTATGGTAATGACTTTGTATTTGTGGTCGTGGACAGATTTTCTACGATGGCTATATTAGCATCCTACAAGAAGAGTTTCACAATAGAGGACACTACCAAACTCTTCTTTGAATGAGTATGGGTACATTTTGGGATCCCATAAACCATTATATCATATTGGGATAGCAGTTTTCTGAGCACATTCTAGTTAATCCTATGGACATTATTGGACACCAAGCTCACCAAATCGGTTGCCTTCCATCCCTAGACTGATAGGAAGATAGAGGTCGTCAATAGGATGATACTGCACATACTCCACATCTAAAACTTCAAGCATCCTTGAACCTGGGATGAAATTCTTCCATATGTGCAACACAACTATAATAGAGCTCTCCATCGCTTGATTGGTCACAGTCCCTTTTAAGTGGGTTTAGGATTTCAACCATTGTGTCCAATTGATGTTGTCATTCCTCATGCGACTACGCAGACATAATCCACATATATACTATATGAGGCTAATAAAGTGACCAGATTTATTGAAATCACCCAACACATTTTCCAGTAGGTCCATAACATCCCAAAGAAGTCAAATTCCAAGTACAAGCAGTGACATGATCGACATCTGGTACCACATAAGTTTTAGGTGGGAAATAAAGTCTAGTTGAATTTGCAAAAAGAAAGCCTTATCGTAGCCCATCAGAAGCTCAAACCACTCTGATATGGTTCTTACACCATTACCAAGGTTGTGGGAGATAATGCTTTTGAGCTCATCATTCCCCCATTCCTTGGCTTGCACCCAGTGTTCAATGTGGACCGGATTTGACCATACTTCCCACCATTGTTGGACACACCAGACACTACAAAATAACTCACACCAATATTGTTAAACCTAGACTACATGGAATAGACCAAAATTTATCAAATTATGAACACATAGGTCAAGGACACTCACCATCAAAATATTCAACTATGTCGGGTTGTCAAAGTTGGCCAACTCCTGCACCAAGGAAAGTGGCTCACCAGGGACCAGGTCAACAAAATTTTTCTCACCTCATGGAGGCTATGCACCCAACGGGGACCATTGCTTCCTAAGGGGGTAGGAATGATCCAGGTGGATATTTGTGGCCACCCACCTATCCCACCTAGATCTCTAGTCGGTTTCATTTGTTTCTTTTCTTATTTCAACATTTTCTATTTTTAGCATTTTTTCGGGTACTGAAATTCTAGAGCAGTTTTGAATCCCTAAATGATGTTTTTTTTAGGTTTGTTGCAGGCCCATAGCCAAAGGTAGGGGACTACAACAAATCTTGTATTACTTGGAGAGAACTTTCCAATAAGGTATCGTACGTAGAAAATGGAGATAATATGACCAAGTTATGACCCCGGGAAGTTGGTTGGTCAACTAACTCCAACGAGGCCCACAAAATCTTCGCGTTACATCTCCTAGGGTTAGGGTTTTGGTTGTTTATGGTTTTCTCATGTTTTTCAATAACAAATAGGCCCTTGAGCCTCATTGTAATAGAGTTCAGAGGCATGTAGCTACCACATCTCTTCTCAGATATAAGTTACCATCACCCAAGCTAGTCTTATTTCCATTCTGTTTGTAAGCACATTTCAGTATTTGATACTAACGAAATGAAGTGTTGTCTTTCATGCATATTTGTATTTATGGTTATATTTGTAATTTGTTTCATTCCTGTTTAAATTTGGATCACAATCAGAATCTAGCAGACTTATTAGCTTTTTAGGATTTTAGGATTGGAGGTATTGTAATGTTTCCATTGGAATTGGTCATCTAATAGTGTATGGAACTCGTATTTAATCAAGAGAACTAAGCTCTCTATGTACCTTGATGTTAGAAAAATTAGTTGTATAACACCTCTATCATGACCCTACTAAAAATGTACCCATCACTCAAACAAAATCTTGACATGACATGCTACTTTTTTTCTATCTTATGTTAATTATTAGAGGGTGATATTAATGACAATGATCCAAAGATAGGTAATGATTTTGATGATATGTAGTTATTTTTTGTAGCATGATTTTTTTAGATGCTAGAGGCCATCCAAATACTATTTTTTAATGTATTTTCAGTTTATGTATGGATTTCACTCAACATTATTTTCATTATGTGCACCCTTACATGCAATATAAATGAGAATGTATAATTTGTGGACCTATAGTTGATGATGATTATGACTACTAGATGAATGATTTTATAATCCATGTTTTAATGTTTTTACCACAAATGCATAATTCTACATGGTTTTGTTGACACATATGCAACAACAAATATAAAAATATATATAATATAATATTCACTCCCAAAATCACTCCCAACCTGAGATATTTCAAACTATTACTCCTCACTCTTGCTTCCACTCCAACTTCCCACTTCTACTCCTACTTCCCACTTCCACTCCCAAGAAGCCTTGCTCCAAAATATAAGTGCATCACATTACTAATACATCTAAGATCTATGTCTAATGTGTGTGTTAATATTTTTATCTATTGCTCAGGTAGTGATCCTCCCAGTGCTGAGGAATTAGAGAAGAAAACCAATATGACACATTCACCCTTTCCTTACATTAGTGATGAATAGGTTGCATGAAAGTGAAGGAGACAGTGATACCAACTATTGCTTGGTAGAGGGCACATGCATGCCACATGAGATAGTGAAATAAACTATTTTTTGGAAGAGGGTGCATGGATGCTAAGGGAACACATTTCACACCTTATGTTAACTCCAATTTAGCTTTTGTTTCAAATTTAGCATTCTCATTTTTTGATAGATTTTTTCTATTATTATAACTTTTCTTTTGTTATTTTTAACATGCATGATCTATTCTTACTAAGAGGGTGTAGATCCTTAGTCGATTAGAATACTTATGCATGAGAAATTCCCATATTAGCTAGAGGAAAAAGATCTTAAGGAAGGGATGCATGCTTGCATGCTCCAGTTCATCTTTTGATGGAGACACACTTACTTGGCACTCTTATAATGCAATCATGGTGCATTAGGTGATCATATTAGGGCTTTGATTTGACAAAGTGAAACCAGATAGGATTTTTCATGTGTTCATATTTATTGTACTTTGTTTCCTCTTCCTACTCTATAAGAGAGATGAAAGGTGTGTCATTGTGTTGGTTATCGAGGTTTTGTTTTGAACTATTGTAGTGTATCTTTTTTAGTATTCAATAGAAGATAGATGCAATTCAGAGTTCAAATATACACATTTTCCATTCAAATTTAACACAATATGCATTTGTAAATTAGCAAACTTATATCTGCCTACTTTTATTGAAAATTTCAAATTTTCAACTACCTATTATTTAGATTATTCTTTCTAGGTGCAAAATATTGTTATGATTTTTAATGAAAATAAAGGAGTATAAAAAATGTTAATGAAAAAATGGATACATATAATATCTAGTGAAAATAGGGGCTTTTAAATTAGGCAGGTGTATTGGGTTTGTATTGGTAGGGTGTTAAATAAAGTGATTTGTAGAGGTATTTTCCAATATGTAGTCAAATTAAGGGTATTGTTTAGTATGCAATGAATGTACATGTTATGTTAGAGGTTCATGGAGTGAATCCCCCAGGATAAGCTACCATCGCTCGAGCTAGCTTGTTCCATTATGCATGTAAACAATTTTTATTACATGTTATTAATTAATTGAAGTTTTTTTCTTTCATTTTATCTTTGTGTTTTGTTTAAGTCTGTATTTCATTTCATTCCTTCATATATTAGGATCAAGTAAGACTCATCAATCTTTGTAACAAGTATCTCACTTGTCACCAATACCAATTAAACCTCTTGGTGTCTCCCTTCCACTAGTTCTCTACCTGAGAACCAGAGCTTCTCTACTCTTCAACTTCCAAAACTGTTATGCTCCTACATCTTTGAATGCTCACTTATTCACTTCCTCCTTTGAGAACTCATTTTGTCCTCTTCTTCTTCAATAATTTCATTCTACTCGTGGGCTTTATCATAATTTTCTTTTTCTAACAACTCTGTTTTCTCCCTCTTCCCCTGTCACAACTTCACTTGCTATATGGTTGGTGTCAACTTCCTCTCTCTATTGTATACAAACATAAATTTCTTATGATAAGACTTAGCATAAAACGTCATACTTCACTTAACATATTTGTGCCAAGATCTTCCTTTGATTCACTTTATTGATTCTTCTATGTAATAACCCTCATATGTCAATTCTGCGGTTGTTTAATATCCTTTAGCTTGGGATATTCCTCCTCTATCTTATTAAATAAAATGTGTAACTTTAATTTCTTCATCAAGGCTTCATCCTGTAATCATCAATCTCCAAATTTAATGTAAATTGTAAAACAAAATAGATTTACCTCATTAAGACCCTCTAAATCTAATTCTGCAAACTATGTTCCTCTAAAGAGTTTTCTAACATTATACCTCTCTTGGCTTTTCTTTCTTCACTAATTCTCTAAGCATTTTAACCTCTCTAATATGACGTTCATAGAATATTATATCTATGATACCACATGATGGTGACCAAAATATATGACAGAGAGGCACTTCCTTCACCCAATTGCAGGATTTAATCTCTTTTTATACCTTTCTATAATATAGGCCCAAGTCTTGGCTATAGCCCCTCTTTATATTTGAAGCTCCTTCCTTTGAAAAACCCCCTTTCAATACCATTTGCACTATATGACCAACAATTTATTCCTTTGGCACCTTAACCCACTCACTGTCGTTTTAATCGATTCTTATGTGACCAAATCTTGTGGCCTTGCTCCTTGTCCCTTTCAACTCTCACAAAAACATTATCTGCCTAGCGAAAATCTTCTAGGACACGTCATTTCCTTTGTTGGTCTCAACATGCACCAACTCCATGTTACCACCCTCTACATGTCACCCAATCCTTACATCATCTTGACTCTTTTATAAACAATACTTAATGGGATACCTTTAGGGAGATAGACTCTAGGGAACAAAGTTTCTCTCATCAATTAATAGCCCTCAAATTTCCATCTATGTCAACCTTGCTCTTTCCACATGTGAACACCAGCCTTTCCATGTTTCTAAGTAGATATTATGAGGATAAACTTTCCACATGCTTTATTTTCCATCTTGCATCCAACAGATTGGCGCACTTCAATTGTCAAATTTTCACATCACCAATGCTACATGTCATCCCAATGTTGGATCTTCATGCAACTCTCCTTTGTTCACACTTTTGAACCTCTCGGGGAGACAGAACCTAGGGAACATGAATAATTACCACAATGAATGATCCTGACCTCTATTATTTGATGTCACTAGACCTTTGACCAATTCCATTATATTTACCCTCTAGTGGATGGGAAATATTTAATAGAATTTGATTTTTGTTTTCCCAGCACCAAAAATTGCTAGAATTCTCTCAAATGGGAAAAAACTAATGTTATGTTTCTTTGTTCCTCTTTTCTTCATATCTACGTACAATGCAAATGTCGCTTTTCCTCTTGAGCTTCATATCAATCATTTTTATGGCCTCCATTGTGCCTCTTAGCTATATCATATCATTACTTTTGTGGTGCCATTGTAGTTTTGCATGAACAATTGAATCGTTGATCACACAGTTGGATAAACAATTGGTTCCTTCTCAACACTCCATCACTGCTCCCTTGAATTTATCTAATGAATACTATAACACTCTTGCTTATTACAAACACATGGTTTTATTTACAATACATAATACATTTACCACTTATAAAATATATGCATTCGTAATCATTCAATCAATACTCGAAACACAACATTTATATATACATATAAATATACATAAAATTACAAAGGTTATTATCCACTTTTGGCTTCATTCACATGAAATTTTCCCTTCTTAGCCTCGTGGCCACACTTGGCCTCTAATTCTATTGGCTCTCTATTCTCTCTTTGATGGCTTCTTTCAAATGCATTTTGGACTTTTACTCATACAAAAGGACTCTAAACTAGAATTAGTTTAGATCCACATTTCACTCAACTAATAAACTTCTAAGGATCCTCTAGATCCACAAAATCCTCGAACTAGTCCCAATATTTCTCTAGCCCACTCAAATAATATCGATATCTTGTCTTAGAAGTATATCTGATTAGAACATTCCTTACACTCAATAACTCATGTACAATTCTTCTAGAATTCCCTACAATATAGAAAACTACAAATAATTAAAAATTAGGGAACCAATTTCTTAAGTAGATAAAATACCCCTAAGTCTATTCAAATGTAGTCAAATTGGAGGTTGGATTCTCCTGCATCAATAACTCTTAGGATAATTCCTGGAAGGATAAATGTACATGAAACTAGAATGAATATAAAAGGATCCATAAGCATTACTAAAGTAGGTGTTGAAAATCCAGAAATGCATATGGCTCCTCATAAATCATCCATGATAAACAATTAAGAAAGTGTTGGAAATCAAGAAATAAATATGACTCCTCCAAGGAATAACTTCAGAAGATCAATATCTTCCTTCACACCCAGGTAACAAAATACTTTTTTTTGTTATTGTTTCTCATGCAAAAATTTTGGACACAAAACATAGGATTGTATGACCTATGATATGGTGATATGTAAAGGATATGATCAAGCACCTAGATGGATACATATGGAACAAATTAGGAGATTCCCTTAGCCATTTCCACAAATATTGAAGGTTGAACATGAATATAGCATATGCCACAAAGCAGTTAATATAGAATGAGATTCAGTCTCAAATCAAGAGGGTAATATAAAAAGGGACTTCCTATAAATTCAATAAGATGGGGAAGAGGTCAAGGAGGACTGCAATTAGATATAATTCCTCAAATCTAATAATCCCTTGGAAAAGGAATTTTCAAGGCTATCATCTATGGAATCAATACTTGAAGAAACAATTGTATGTGACTTAAAGAAGAAATTGTATGTAGGTATAATGAGCACTTTGAGGACATCATATGAGCAAGAACAAGGGAAATTATAGAGTGCATATATGACATGTACTTATCAATAAATGTATTATGGTATCAAGGGGATAATTTGAAGATGCATGAATGGTTACGAGCAGCATTGGAAGCATAGTCTCAAGGGGAGACTCTACCAGAATGGGAGCATGTTAACAAGAAAGTAGTGCAGATCTTACAGGTCTACAAGATCATACTAAAATAGGAACAATTGAAAAAATACTTATAAAGACCTCATTTTATGACAGGTTTTGATATCCATCCGTAACCCTTTGTCATTGATTTCAAGAGGGAAGAGATTCTAAACATTGATACAAAGGAAAGAATGAAAATATCATCAAAATGGAGCATTGTTACAGTAAAAACAAGGAGATAAGTTATGTTACAGGTTTGACATCACATGACCATCAATGTGTGGTGTTGCCAATAATGACAAAAAGGGATATTGTTGAACATAGTGTCATAATTGATGATAAAAATATGTCATTGATGTCAAAGGGAATTTTTGTGACAATAATTGTAGGCAAAGGAAGAAATTACAAGGATATGATGTAAAAATGATTCTATAAATAGAATGGTTGCATAGGTCTCATTAATACCTTTCCAATAGTATATGCCACTTTGAAAAACTCATATCGAATTAGAATTTATGGCCATTTGAAGTTCAATAGCTATTAAGGGCCAAAAGGCTATAAAACAAAACCCAAAATATTAATGTGTTAAAGAGTGCACATATTTCAGGCTGATCCATAGTTCAGTGATTCAGTCAATGGTCGATATATGAAAAACATGCATGACATTTAAAGTTGTTACACATCAAGCATGTTTTCAAAATTAGATGAATATGATGTCTAGATGAAGCAATTAAATGGTGGATGATATAATGAATTACATGATATTTAACTAATCCTGTCAACCCAATCAAATATTGAAACCTAGAAGCATCTCATAGGATATGTTGTGGCCGGTTGATGATGTTGGCATAGTGACATGGCACCACCAGGAGCTGCCACATGGCAAGGACAAATGGCGCATTCTTATTGGAAAAGATCCCAAATATGGGAAACATATGGAACCTCTCACATCATGTGGATGATAGAGACCTAATAATAGGGTATCTTGATATGGAACATTGGCATAGAATCGAGAATTTGAATTGAAATGGTAGGGTCATATGAGGCATAACCTTTTTCATGTGGTTCTAAAATGATCGAATGGTTGATGGTCATCCCATTTTGTAATAGTTGGGACATGCCTGAAACACTAATATGGTCATCCCTCCCATAAGACCAATTCCACACACTCTTGTATATATTCAACCCAATGATCGAAATAAATCATCACTCATATTTTTCCTTCATCAGTAAGTTTCGAATAATTGCATGCAAAGGAAAAACATTTTTTATTTTATTGTTCTGGTTTTGCTAGTTGGATTATCCCTATGGCTACGTAAAAAATATAGATAGTAGTTGAAGAATGGAAGTCGATAAAGATCTATTTACTATCTGACTACAAGTTCGGAATGCAAATAGAAGCAATGGTATTATATAGTGAAGCAACGGTTTGGAGGTTTTAGTGAATGGGCTCAATAATTGTTAAAATTTGATTCCATTGTATATATTGTTGAATTAGTTTGTATTTCAACTAGAGTTAAATTATATATTTCCACTGCATATGTATCTCATGCTAGGGATAATGAGCTGAATGAACTTGATGCAGGAGCATTCAGCCCAAGGGAAATCATTGTAAATAGTAGACATAGGGGATCATGCATTTTTGGAATTAGTTTCCTAAGTTCCAAGTCAGTTTAATATTTAGACTTTCAAGTGTGATTTAATTAGATATTCTCAAAATAAATAAATGAGAACATAGGAACTAGGGAGAGCTTTTAGGCATAAAAGCAATGGATGTGGATCATTAAGTGATAAGGAAGCTTTTCTATTTTAAAACAGGGAAAAAATGGAATAAAGCCTCAAAAGGATTTTTGTCATATGTATGCATTGCATGTAGAGCTTTAGAGCTTTTATTTGAGTGATTTTATGATTTTTGTTGAGAAGTTGAAGGGATTGAACTTAAATAGATCATTATAAATTATTATAAATTATCAAGCCTCAAAGACATTGAAAATCAGAGTGAGACGGAGAGAAGGGGAGAGAGTAAGAGAGTGTGAGATTGAGAGTAGGCTTGAACAACAAGGCTGTAAACCTTCAGCAATTGTAAAGGGCCACAGAATTGAAATATCTGGCCAGCAAAAGTTTGTAAGTTATTGTTTTGTTTCAGTTTGTATACATTGGTTGATTGAGAAATTGTATATTTGTTTCCTGAAGTTCATGGCATTGTTGAATTAAGGAAGAAATGATCGATGGACTTGAAATCACATTTATTTGTGTGAAAACTACCATACAAATCATTAAGGGTAAAATGGCATTAAAATCTCTATTTGCAAATTAATAGGGCGCCGTTCTAAGTGAAAATTTCTGTTGGAAGTCGATTTTAATGTGTGTAAGGGAACATGTTGAAATGAAACAGTGACAACATTTTCAACATTGATGAAATTTGATTTCACATCCTTTGTACTATTATAATGGGTAATAGTCAATATGTATAGAAGAAGGCGCAATACCAGATCTAAAATCAGAAGTAGATCCTCATTTCTATTCTGAATTGTGTTGAGTGCTAAAAATAGGATCAATTGCAATTATTTTAATGTTGTGAGTCAAGGATCGATTTCAGTTATTAATGGTGTGAACCGCTGGTATGAACAGTGTTAAAATAATGTAATGATCTGACATGCTATGTAGGGTTTTTATACACCATGTAACAATCGATTGAAAGATTTTTCTATGTGAAGAAGATTGGAATGGAATTATGTTAATTTGCAGATCTACGAAACTGAATTGATCGATTTATGGTGTAAAGGAGAATCAATTTCATACAGATTCTACGTTTGTGAGAAAAAGATGTGGAGAAAATGCTGGAAGGGCGTTTGGGAGGACTGGAAAGCAAATAATTGAATGCACAATTGATTTTTGGTGTTTGTAGCAGCGACCCTGTTTAATTGAGGGATAGAATTTACAAGAGCGATTAACGGAAGTTCTGAATCAAATTGCAGTTGGAATCAGCAGTCGAATATCCAAGTCCGCGCTGGAAATGATCTGAGTTAGCGCTGGGATCTAAAATGCAGGTATGGCAGTATCATTTTCTAAATTAAATGAACACGTTGAATGGATGAGTCTGCAAGGTTTAGAAAGAGCACCACTGAATTCTTGAGAGGTATGTTGTGGCTTAAATCTGAATTTGTAATTGCCATAGCGGATAACTGTTTGAAGATCCTAGTTAATGCAGTCTTGCCCTACATCAGAACTTGTAAGACCTGAAGTTGGATTGACTGGTGTATTTTCACCACAGTCAAATCATATATTGCCACTACACATATGGCTTGTTCCACCAGAGTTGAAATCCCATAGTGATATATACGTATCTCACCTCGGAGTTGGATTGGCTCGTATATTGACAGATCTGGGCCACGTGGACATCTGGAAATATGAGTGACTACTATGTGGATGCGTGAAGGGCTATTGGTCATATCCATAGTATGGTGATAAAGGTTGGGTGTCCAACCCTATTTTAAATTCTCACTAAAAGATTCAATTATAAATATAAACTCGAGGAATAACGTTGCAAGCATGAATAGATAGCACGAATGTCATGGGATTATTGTGGAAAGGCCGAGGTCATGTGTTTAATGTAATACCCTTAGTGCAATTGTTTTTGTAGGCTATTCTTTTATATTTAATTGTAAATATTGAAGTGGAAAGGTTGGTTGTGGGAACAAGACTAAGTTTAGCTGACTTATATAATAAATTTCATAATAGTAAATAAATGTTTATTTTCTTTTAGAAATATTATGTGAAATGGCACATGAGTATTTAAGGCTTTTGTACTATCTAGCAATTTTTTTAAAGTCATTGAGTCCAAGTTGTGACAAAAAAGAGAAAAGTGATAGTGGTCGCAGTTGTAACCTTCCATAATTCTCCAAGATTTCATGGACAAAATACGACCACAATGAAACAAATTAACTAGAGAGAAATGTTACATTGGGTGGGAAAATAAGGACAAGCTTTTCCATAGAGAAATGCATGCTTCAGAAGTAAAAAAGGAAATATTTTTCCTATTTTTAAAAATTTCAAGCTATAGAAAAAGGTAGGTAGACCTTAAAAACAATACATTGCTAAAAAAAATAATAGGAAGGAAAGTAATAAATATCACTAAGTGAAAAAAATTGGGGATTATTCAGAAAACAAATAGGAAGGAAGAAGCATGAGCTTGAGAAGAGTTGTTGGGATTGAAACTAGTTGGTAGGGTGGAACATGTTGATTCCTACTTTGTTTCCAAGGGTTAAGATAAACAACTAGGTTAATTAGATTATGTTTATCATAAATTTATTTACATTTTATTTTTCCATAAGTAATTTTAAATTGGTTGTTGGTACCAAAAAAAAATACATCTATCCTTAGTAACAGGTATTCTAAGATATGCTAGATCGCATGTGATTCCAATTGGCAATTTTGCATGAATACATTTTATACTAATCAGTTCTAATATATGATTGTTGACATAATGAATAGATAAAAATGTAAACGAGCTATCGATATTTTGAAGAAAAGGTATATCTTGACCATGTTTAACAGTTATGTGCCATAGAGAATGGATAGCATAGAGAGGTTAGAGGGGAATTTTCATATGTTCATATTCTAAACAAAAAAAAGGTATAGATTTTTTTGTGTTATCATGCATTTAAACACTGATAAAATGATTAGATAAAAAGGATGTGATGCAACATTATAGATAATTGTTGGAAATAATTGCATCAGGAATTTATATTAGTAAAATTAAAAAAAATATCTTGCATGCATTTTGGTCAAATGCTATGGGTTTTTAGATGTTGAAAGGGAGGTTTTGTGCATTAAGGAATTGGTAAAAAGATGGAATCCCATGTGATATTTTTAATGTTATTAGTGCGCATTTAACCAATAAAACTAAATGTAGGAAGTAATCCCAATCAACATGCACAAATATTTTATACTTTATTATAAATTGTGGCTTGCTCAAGGTAAGATAAGTGAGAAGATAATAATTCTTGAATGAGTAGATCAACATGTAGAAATTGTTCAAAATATATATAAGGATAAAGAACTATCTAGATAGGAAAAATAGATCACTTACATGAGACGAAATGGTTATAAAGAAATAATCTATATTCAATAGGAAGCAAGATTTAAGTAATTGAAATAAGTTTATTTGACTTTTACTAATTAGCAAAGAAACCCATTTTTAGATATGAAAATCAAAGAATGGAAACCTAGAAGATTGAAACCAAGTCCAATGTTTTATTAAGAACAATTACAATTGAGTTGCCTAAACAAAGTTTATAAGTTTTACAAAATACAAGTAGCTTGACATACTGATTATTGGAGACTTAGAACAAACGCTATTACATACATAGAGTTTGGTTTTAAAAGACTCTGGCTAGACATTATTATATAGCAAAAGATAAAATGATGCCAAACTATAGATATGGCCACAACTAGCCAATAATAATCGTCGAATCAAGTAAACCATGCAGTAGAAAGAAATGAGTTTAACCTACATATTGGTACCTAGAAAGTACTTGGTGATAATACTTCAATAGGTTAAGCAATGATAAATATAGATAAGATGAATCCTAACCTGAAACAATCAGAAGGAGGAAGATTTAGTTAGTAGGCCATACTTAAATTCTAGAAACCCAAAAAGTGAATTAAGAAATTTATTCACAAATATTACCTTGTCAGAATATCCTTGACCATTGAGATTTCCATTACCTGTTAGAAGAGATTTGTCATCAATACTGTAACTAGGAGAAGGCTTTGAATATCTAACTCTCCTTCTCAAAAAAAACTAAGTGTGAAGTTAACTAATTGAAAATAAAATAGGTAATTGTGTTGTTACCTAAGGATAAATGGCACAACTCAGGGTAATATTGATGTCGATTCATCAAAGATTTGGCCATAAGGAATCCATAATAGAAACATATAGAAATGAAAGAAAATATGCTAACAAACATTAAGTGGTTTGGTGACCCAAACTAATGAATGTATCACCCATGTAATTGGAGAAATAGAGGGAGTTAACCCGGATACTATTGGCATAAACTTGGAATAAAGAAAGAAAGGAAAAATAGGGGGAAATGATTATTTACTTTATAAGTGAGATGGGATTAACCCAATTTCCTCTTTTAGACATGTCCCATGTTCAAAACAAAATGAACCCACAAGGAAAATTGTTTAAAACCCTTTGCATGGCACGAATTTATAACTTTAGACATATTGAAGGTATGAACATCATTGATCAATAAGAAGAGGAATGAAATTCCTAAGACTATTTATTACCTGAGGCAATTCATAGTCGAAATTCGAGGAAAAAACAAGAATACCCGAAAATAACTGAGCCCAGTGCTAGGAACAAAATAAAAAACGGACATAAATTTAGATATTAGAGGGAATTATGAAATATAACCATCCCCTCTAGAGAAAAATAGAGGAAATAATAAGCTTTTGGTAAGAAACCTTAGATAAACTAGTCAAGTACCAAAAGGCATTTAGATAACCCGAGACTCTGCAAGAAAATTCCATTAGTGAAAGAATAATGTTAAAAAATCAAGTCGCCTATAGGCGAAATCATAGAAAATATAGACTAATCAATTGGCCTACATCTATGACTTCAACTCATGCAATTTGCAACCACACAACAATCAATCACATTAGATATCTCAAGCAATAATGGCATTACTAGCATCGCAAAAACACAACAATCTTTGTAACAACCCCTAAGCTTGAAATCAATGACAAGCCTTAAAATCAATGACAACAAAATATTTGGAAAAATATCGCCCTTTTTCATTGATGGAAACACTTTCATTCATTTTTGGTCATTGATGAATGTGGACTCATCCCCTCCTATAAAGTTGTTGATTCTCCCTTAGCTTTGAAGATCCAAATTATGCTCACTCTCCCACTTTGACATTTCAACAAAGAGTGATATTTCAACATAATCTTACTACATATATGTTCACTGCAATGTAGTCCCCCTAAGACTATGGTGGCTCATTTTCTTTGAGAGGCTCCTTCTAAGATCAATGCCTTTCAAAATTGTCATAGTTGCACAATTATAGTCCCCCTATCAAGGATGTGACCAATTATTCTTCAATGCACCATTATTCTTTCCTCTCCTTTATCTTTTATGGTTTCTCCCCTTATTGATGTCCTTCCTATAGTATAAAACACAACCGGAAACATATTTCCTGCTCATTTGATTACTTTCTCTTATGTATGCAACATTCTCCAAACTTTCTAAGAAAAATTTGTATGTGCTTCTTGTATTAACAAGCTCTTATGCAGTGACTTAAACTTAAATATAAAATTAGGTGTTGGGTACCACTGATAATGCACTCTTCTGATATCATCAATGGATCTAACTTGTTAATGTACTCTCAACTTATCCTTCGCTCAAACTCCTACTAAGACTTAATTTTGAATCAACCCTTTATATTGAAAAAATAAAAAAATAAATTATTTACCTGTACCAAACTTTTACATAACTCTTAACACCTCCTATTAACCTCATTCTTACAACTAAACATTTGCTTTCCACTAGGAAATAATATTATTCTTTCAACCTTATATAGATTTTGAAATGATGGGTTATAATTTTAAGATTGATTGCACCCATGATGTCAATTTTTAATTTAGCAATCACTTTTCAGAAATATAATTCATACCTTTACTCTTTCCTTGTGTACTTGATCTATTTTTACATGCACCTTACACCTTTTAATGAAATCTTGGGACATGTTCGGCCAATTATTTCTCCTTATTCCTTTTTATATCATCCTCTGTAATATATCATTCAAATAATTAATGGATTATTGTGATTCTTCATTTTTTTGACTTCTTGATTCCCCCAAATCATGTGCATCTTAGTTTTTTGTGTTTGAATACTGAGTAGTCAATAAATTACCTCATGTATTTTACTTTTACTTTCCATTTCCATAATGCCTCTTTCCATTTGTAATTGTGCCTACATATGCTACTTCATTTCCTATCTTAAGCATGTATACTAATGTGGACAACGTTCTTATTTTCTATAGCACAACTTGTGAGTAAGACATGGTGTGATGAATTGTGATTAGGCATTTCTCCTTTTATTGATAATGAGCAAGAGAGACTGCCTTCAATCACTTATTATTCACTTTTCTTTCCTTCAGCACATATACATAATCTAGAAGCTTGATCCTTTTTTCTATTAATTTCCTAGAGTCTTCGTTGCCAATTCTACATCCCCTAGAGTTGAACGTGACTTCATGTCATTTATTGACCATTTGACTTATGCTCAAAATGTTGTGATTCAAAACTTTAAAAAATAGGACACTATCAACAATATAACTTTTATTATCAAGACTAACTTCTCCTTTTCCCATTACTTTAGTTGATGTATCATTTGCAAAAATAATATTTCCACACTTGACCTATTTTATAAAGATAATTTTGCTCTTATATCCTATCATATGATGAGAGCATACACTATCTATATGGCACCGATCATCTATATCTTCAGCACACAAGGCTAAGTCACATTTCTCTTTCTTTATTTTCCATGTCTTTGTACTCTTGTTTTTATAAATATAATTTTCGTCTGACTTCTTTTTCTTGATTTAAGGGAGTTATTTATATTTGGTTTTCTTTAAAGTCTCAACAATATCTAAGAAGGGGATTTTTATTTGGTTTCCTTTAAATATTTATGCTTATGCCCAAAACTATTACACATGTAGCATTCAACAATATCTAAGAAGGAGATTTTTATTTTTTATTTTTTTTAATGTTTGAGGGCATTCTTTTCATCTCTTCTAGAGTTGCTACTCACAATTTCATTCCTTGATATCTTATACTCTCTCTTGCTTATATTGTTAAACATAATATTCTTTCTTGCACAACATATATAATCTATTTCCTTATGTCTAAAAATATTGCAAGAAAAGTAATGGACATAAAAAATAATTTTATACCTAAGAGTACATTGCCTTTGACAAGCGAATGTTATGAATCTTTGATGACTTTTTCTTTGAGGGAGGAAAAATATTTAATGATTTTTCACTCATTCTTTGTGGTTGTTCCAATTGTTTTTAGAATTTTCCATTGTTGTTGTTGAGTTGTTTTGTTGTCCTTTTCCTTTCTTACTTACTATTGATTTTTCACTTGATCTTTGTGACTATTTGAGTGGTTTTTATAAACTTTCCCTTGGTTCTTTTTTAATTTCCTTTTGTTGCATTTTTTTTAAGGTCCTTTGACTGCATCAACATAGATGACTGGTTTTGGTCTTTATCTTTCTTAGTGCTTGATGCTACCTTATAGCCCAGGATATTTTTGATGAGACGAGATATTTGATTTCTAAGAATACCATCTAGGATTTTGGTATTCTTATAGAACTTTAGCTATTTATTTACCTTATCATCAACTGTTGTTTCTAGATCATTTCTTAGTGAAACAACCTTTACATATAGGTTTTCAAAATGACCTTCTCATTCATTTAATTCATTAGTGACTAATTCATTCATTATTTTTACTTCTTCTTGCTAAGTCTTCAAGGTGCCAATTATTTCTCATAGTTCTTCAAAATCTTGATCCTTATTCTCATAAACCTATAACAATTCCTTATGTATTTTATTGGTTACTATGATTGTTTCAATATCCTCTAGAGAAAAGATAAGTTTTCTTATAAAATATATCTTCTCATCGAGATCTTCTTCTTTCTCTAAATATAATGTACCCTCCATAGATATGAGTATAATTTCTTCTTTGTTCCTACTAGAAGTCCATCTATTATCTACTTCAGATGGATAGTCATAAGAACTTTTTCTATTTTTCTCATGGGGATTTCTCTCAACTTCCAATTTTCCTTTATTACTACCTTTTTCTAAACTTTTATATGGAAAATTAAGAGTAATATGGCACCTCCTTTTACAATTGCAAGAAAATAGTAGCTTACATGTGGATTGCACCCATTAGAGTCTTCTTCACTTCCATCTTCATCCTCTAAATATGAATTATTATTTTGATGATCACCATCTAGAGGACTTATGATAAGAGAATTTCCTTTATCATCTAATTCACTATTTGTGTACTCAAGGTATTCAATCTTCATTGTATCATTTTTATTTCCTTCTTCAAATACACATTGCAGCTTATCTAGAATTTCTTTTGAAGTATCATAATTTCTAACTTTATCATACTCTAAAATTAATATTCCACTCAAGATAACCTTCTTGAATTTTATATTATATCCATTTTTCTTTCCATCAACAACAGACAACCATACATACAAATGAAGAGCTATTAAATAAACCTTCATTTTTACATTCCAGTGAGCATATAGTGTTCCATTCAATAATGATTATTTATCTTGGTCAAATATCTTCTAATTTTCCATAGTATCTTATGATATATTTTATTCTATATAAACAATGACCTCATTTTGAAGATATGCCTTAAATCCTTAACCTCTTCTTTTAAATATAACTTTACTTCTTATGCATCTGATATATTGCTAGTACGCTCCCAAAATTTAATGTGATATTTTTATTTTGGCATGAATTCTACTTACTCTTCCTTTTCTTGGCCATTATATTTTAAATATATTCCTTCCAATTGTTAAATTTTCCCAAAGAAATGTGCTCTAGTATGACTTGTTAGAAACTAGGATAACTTTAAGAGGGGGTGAAACATCATTATGTAAATTTTACCAACTTTTAAGATTATTTACATTACCATGAATCAATCACATAACAACATAAATAAAACAAAAGACACACATGATACATAGATATCTACGTGGAAACCAAAAATGGGGGAAACAATCAAGCTTCTTTTTGTTCTCAAGGTAAATTCATGCTCCAACCTACTGTTACACCAAATTCACTAGCGCTAACCAGAAGGAAACACCCATCCCTTGATTTGCAAGCACTAACATGCAAGAGGAAC
The DNA here is from genome assembly GCA_000404065.3 of Pinus taeda. Classification (NCBI taxonomy): domain Eukaryota; kingdom Viridiplantae; phylum Streptophyta; class Pinopsida; order Pinales; family Pinaceae; genus Pinus; species Pinus taeda. The sequence goes on along the minus strand of APFE031572285.1, from coordinate 13,819 downwards.
CAACTACCTTTCACTTTGGAAGAATCCGCTTGCTAGAAGAACCAATTCCCACTATTTTTCAACATGAACTTATTGGAGGAAACAACCCCCTAATATTTTGAGGTACTAACCTAAAGGAAGCACCAACTTCTTGAAATTATAGGAACCAACATGAAAGAAGCACCCTCTCCCCAATATAAAAGCACTAACCTACTCTGCTTACAATATCTGTCTTTCATCTATTTTCAAACTCATGCCTATAGACTTTCCTTCCATAAACTTCAAACTGATTTGATTTATGTATTAGATCTCACTCAACTAGATATTCAACTACATCTCATAAATAATCATATTTCCAATATTTCATGTTCCAACTAAATCACATCTGCAGACTCAGTCTCTCCTATGCATCTCTTTCCTTAGTACTTTGCTCATTTTTGTTGTAAATCAAATACAACTCATATTTTCATTTAGTTCTCTCTAAATTCTACCTTTTACTACCATGCTCAATCAACATACTTACACTCTTTTGTTATGCTTATAAGATCTACTCAATTATCATCTCCATCAATTTTATAACTCTTCTTTCATTGGTCAGCGATAGGTTTCAATTATTCTTTTCTTATTTCCTTCTTTAGATATGCATGAGTTTAAGGAATTCATCTTATTGTCTTTTAGACCTACAAAAACAAACAACTTTAAAGTTTTATTATGAATTTAGATCTTTTTTCTTCTTTACCATGGGTTAATTCATGGTATTTACCCATTCGATTTCTCACTTAACTGTATCAGTCTTTTCATCTTCACCATATGATGATTCCACTTGTTTAAACTTCACATCAACATAATTCTTGAATCCCCAGGCTTCAATTCATCCTCTATTAAAATTGTATACACTTTATACCCATTTTGGCATTTTATTGCTAATTCATTAATCAATTTTGGTGCCCCAAAGACACGAAAATTTCGTCCTTTAAATTTGGCTCCCAAATAGAAAATTACACATTCATGGCCCTTGAGCTTTGACAACCATGGATGATATGACCTTGGGAAAGGACGAAGAGCTTAAGCTTCATAGTTTCTCCACCGAAGACCTGTGTAATCTACCCTTTCTCCAATATAATTATTTTTCTTGACAATCTAGTTATTTGGGAGTTTATAAGCATGTGAAGATTTTTGACAAGGTGGATACCTAGATGCTATTTTAGGCCTAGAAGTACACAAAATAAAAAAATATGAGAATATAGGGATTTGTTCCTGACTCTTACTCAAAAAACCATTACACTATCTCATGGTCAGATTGTCTAATAACATCCATATGTTGCGTCCTAGATTTGAGAGACTTGGCACCCAATACCTTCTCTCCTTTGTATTGGACTACACTGTTGCAAGGTTGGAAGGAAAGATGATTCTTTCACTAGGCCTTGGATCTGTGAAATCCACTAATTTTCCATTATAGTGAAATATATGTGTTATTATAGCCCAATGGACCATGGTTGATAGACCCCTGGGTGCATAATTTCTAGCTCTTATGACTGAGGGTTGTGACCACTAACTCATCACCTACTTCTCACCACTCACAAACTAGTGCGAAAATATAATATGTTGTTTACCCAATATATATGGCTTTCTCATTATTGCTAGTTTTTTATGATGGGAAACCTTCCATCTCCTAGCCATTTCTTCACTAGTGTCGCTTGTCATCGATGCATAACTCTTCTATCTAGGCAATAGGTAGTGGTTGTGTTGAAGTCTTGAAATTTCTTCCTCAATATTGGGGAAAACTACTTAGACAGGTCCTTAGAGCAGATCCTTTTCTGTTTGGATGTTTGGATTTGACTGAGGATTATGGGACTAGTTTCCCTTAATATAAATGATAAAAATGGATGAAGTATGTATGTGTGAAACTTATGATTATGAAACTTGATAAAAAATAAATATATGAATTAGCTATTAATCTATCTATCCCGGGAAAGCTTAATCTGTGTATGTGATCTACATATAATTTCATAAATAATAAAACAATAGAGATTATAAAATGATCATGAAGTTAAAACAATGAATGATAGATGAAATTTAATTAAATAGTTAATTAAACTTTGTTGCTAAAACTTATCACATATATATGATTTCATTGTTCATATATATAGTATATGATTTCAATCGTACATGACAATAGTGAAAAATGTAAGATCGCTTTCATTCATGCATGTAGTAAAAATAAATTGAATTTGTACTTAGCTCATAAATAGAGGAAAAATAAATAGATAATATTACTTGATCTATTATGACTATGCTCATGAGAAAAACAGTATTGCTCCAGCCACTTGAGTTACAATAGCGAAAACCAAATATTTCTCTACAAAATTCAGAATCCCTTCTCCATTCAAATGAAGGGGATTTAGAGTTTTCAAACAAAATACTAACATAGAAAAGAATAATAAAAGTATATAGCAGTTTTAACAAACACCGCTTAAAATAAAACCATAAGACAATTTTAGATTTTGTTGCAACAATATAGCTAAGGCTTTGAAGAAGATTGTTCTCCCATGCATTGTTGTAGTTCATAGATATCTATCATAAGATTCAATTCAGGTGGAGAACATGGTTGAATACACATCTGACTAGTGAATAATGCATCCCTAAGTGCTGGCAGTGTATGAGTGGTCATGTTGGATAGATACCTCAGCATCAACCACTCACTATGAAATTTAACTAAGAAATGCCAATCGTATTCTAACTTAACCTTTTATAGGTTTTTTCTGTTTACGACCTTCTTCTTTGATAATTCCTACCATGTTTTGGTCAATAATTTAATATCGGGTAGAGTTCCCTCAGTGCAATTTGGAATAAGCTTAGCTTGCAGTAAATTGTAACTGATAGATTCAGTGAGGTCATTAGAAATATCCCTAGCATTGAATATCATTGTCTCTGCATGTTTGATTCTGATTTCCCAATCTCTAAATATTATCTCCTTTTGTGCTTCTTCAATTCTAGGGAGATTGGCTAATCTTTCTTCTACACTTTCTTGCTATGTTATATAGTCTGAGATTTTCTCCTCAATTTCTTCAAATTATGTCCCCAAATTGGAAAAACAATTCACCAATGTATTGGTTGTTTGACATAAATCATGAATAATGAATAATTTTTAATAGAAATTAATATGTTGTTGAATAAGGAGAGTATTTAATTATCTTGCTTCCTTTTTGAATTCAGTGACTTCGAGATTAATCCTTAATTGTTCAATATCTTGTTGTAACATTTGGATTTGAGCATCCTGAATTGTTAAATCAGATTCATGTTGAAGCTTCAAGGCATCAAAATTATTTTAAGTTTGGCAAGCTATGCTTGCCACTGTTCAACAATTATTTTCTTCTCATTCCCCATATGTTGTTCCAACTGCATAATTATTTCATCATTCTCTCTCAAAAGTTGTTGCACTTCGGTGGCCTTGTATATAGTGGCAAAAGCATATGCTCTTGCAAACTGTGAAAGTTTCCCAAGATCCTCTACAGGTGTAGATTGCGAGCCTTTCCACACTAATTGACATGAAGTATTTTCAGGGACTATGGTCTTGGTTTGATCAATATTCCTTCCTTTTCTTTGTCTCTTTACAATAGCTTTATGTTGTGGACTGTAAAATATGTCGAGAGGAGGAATATATTTGACCCTCAAAATGACCTTGGAGGTGACGAATGCCAGGATGATTTCTATGTCATTAGTGTCCAAAGGTTTGTTAGATGTCCCAATAATAAATGTGTTTTTTTGCTATAACTTAAGTAGTATGTGAAACTTTCTCCTGCAATGGAGTATTTATATATTGAAGCAATATTTCTTTGATAACTTGATTAAACTCTTCCCATATTGCATCCAGTTTTTTATCTGTCGTAGTCTCTTCTACTTAAGAAGAAGAGGAAGTACTTGTATCTTTTTTCTGAGATACATCAATAACATGTTCCAAAATAACCAATATTTTATCCTATTATGTGTTTTGCTGATGGAACTTCAATAAATCTATAGGCAAGTGAGCTATCCTTTTATCTTTCTACTGATTAAATTGAGTTATCTCCTCCTGATTTAATTGTGTTATTGTTATTGACACAACCATTGAATAGGAATAGGATGATTCAAATAAGTCATTAAATTTATCTGGATCATGCATAAATTGCATGATACTTGACTGTGCAGTGACCTTCTTGGCAGTTTCCTTTGGATCATATTTCCTATTCAGAATAGTTGGGAAGTTTAAACTCTGAATCTCTTCAATCTCAAGACCAACATGTTTATAATTATCTAGAGCATACACACTACATTGTATATAAAAATTAGGCCACAATGTCTTCTTAGCATGGCTCAAGACCTTTGAAATACTATGTCCCACATTCTAGTAATCTATTTCTCAGGCAAGAATTTTATCAGGGATGTATAAAGGAAAAACATTGGGAGCTGCAAGACTACCAAATATCCAGACATAAGTGAAGGATTTTTCTCCAAACCAGTTCCCAATTGGTAGAAAGTCATTTTTAGCTTCACGTAAAATCCTAGGGGCCTTCTTATCAAAGGCACTTTGGTGGATGGGCAACATACTCCATGGAAAATTTATAGAAATGAGGTTGAAATTTTGATTCCTAGAGTATGTCATAATAAATATGGATAGGACTAGGGTCTTATATAGTGCATTTCCATACCATAAAAGTAAAATATAAGGTGAAACAGATGGCATCCATTATATAGGTGCTCATATAAAAAGGGGGAACCGCATTCTATGAAAAAATACATTTTCTCCTATATTCATTGATTTGAGTGGCTATACTGTCAGATAATATGTTTCTCCAATCCATAATATATCCATTAGAGGTAACATCAATGAGTGGTACCCATTGGATTGAGAATTTATGTGTATTAGGTTAACCATAGATTCTACATAACATAGCAACTATTTAACAATACGGGCCAACAAGGGAAGTAATAAAATGCATACCCTTATCTTCTCGCTTATGTTTTCTAGGATCTCTTCTCCATTTTCAAATGGGCTATGATTAATTCTCATTTTTGTCCATAAATTTATGTACATAAATCTTGTCATATCTTTGTTGAGGTTGGGGCAGATGATACATTTGGTGAAATCGTTACTGGCAAATGACCCGACGACTATTTGCTTGTTAGTCATGAAATTCCTTTGCGAAATGTCCATATAATCAACAACCCATTTAACCATATATGTATAAGGAGGGATCTTGGGTGGGGCTGCAATCCTGTGCAACAATGAATTAGTGACATCATTGTAGGTAGTTAAAAAGACTAGGGTAGAATCATCGATCATAATTGTTTTCTTTGTTTCCCTGGGTCCTTCACCTTCAAAAATATTATAAATAGCTTCCAAAGAGAAGATTCTAGCATCTGGAGAATAGGTTGTATCTAAGAATAATGTAGGCATTTTGGTAGTTTTAGGTGGAGGAGAGACCAGTTGTTGTTGAACAATAGGTTTCTTCCTTGCTTTACCTGCCCTAGACTTTGTAACCAATTTTTCTTGTAAGGACTGGCTTGTACTGGAGCACACTCTAATAAGAGGAAATTCCTTAACCAGATAATTATTTAGGGAAAATAACTATTTTCCATAAAGATTTATGTCATTATAAGCAAATTCTGGAGACATCAAGTTGCAATTATTAAATCATTTAAAACTTTGAAAAATTATAAATTTGATGATTTTGGCCATTAAATGATAAACATGCATTCACATGGGCTCTATAAATATCATCATATCGATGGATTTTATTGGGGAAATCTTAGGGACAAACCTTTAAAACTTGTGATATCCTCACCTTCTGATAGTCATTATTCAAGTATATAACGGTCATTATTTGTAAGCAAGAAGAGGCATCCGAGGTTTTTATTGAGGAAGAGATATTAGAAGTTTTAAAAGAGTTCCTCCTGATATAAAAGTTCTGATATGGATAGGAGGAAAATATTGGATGATGAGGGACATCAGAATATCCAAAGATGAGGGATATCAGAGGTATTAGATATCGAAGGTTTTGAAGTGGCGATTGTTCCTAAAGTTTTTATATATGGAAGCTCTGATATACTGCATGGAAGTCTTATGGGGTTAGTCTTTCCTTTTTATATCTATAAAGTCGTGTTTATATAACTTTAGACTTAAAGTATCAAAATGTTTTAATCGGGGGCAAGTTTTATTGCAATTTTACTATAAGTAATATTGCAATATTTAAATGTTCCAATAAAACTCTTCCGATAATACATTTTAAACAAAAGTCTATCAAGTTATTTGTGAATATTATATTTATGATGCTAATCTTTGATATGAAAGCTCAGATAAGGGAGATTTTCTTATTCAAAGGCATCTTGGGGAAAAAATTATACATTGCCTTATTCTATTATAACCAAGGAACTTTATCAAAATTCAAAAGGGTACCCATTATTTATTATTTCAACTCTCATAAAAATTATTGGGGATTTGTTGAGTACTACAAAAATTGGCAACATACTAGGTGAAATAGTTATCTTTGTAAACATAAATGAAATTTTAACAACTGAATAAAAAGACATAGAAAGGTAAAAATAATCAAAGTTTTGATTGCTAAATATTACTCTGAAGGAAGGAACTCATTATTTTGAAAATTATTTCATAACTTGTTATTGATGAAAATATTTATTGTCTTTGTCAGTCATTTAGTTAGTTATAAAGATAAAGTTAGGAACTATACAAGCTTATCTTTTAAGATAGACCTTCTTTTCATTAGTAGAGACCCTACTACTAGTAGGCGTCCATCGCATCGACAAGGTTACCATTTAACCAAAATGTACCCGTATCCCATCCACTTATAGTAACATTTTAGAGGTATTAATGTTTCTTCTAAAAGAAATTGTTTTAAATCTGACTTGAAAGCCATTATCCGAGCTTGTTAACCAGATGACGACAATGCCATTCACAGGTTATAATTATATTGAACAAGTTGGCTCGTGATGAGACCTCTTGTCTTATATTTGTTCAACCACAAGTCATTATCCTCGTTTGGTGACTAGTCATGATAATGTCAATATCATTGGTTTCCTATGATCATGGTAAGTCAACTCATGATGAGACATCCTATCTTTAAAGTTTTATGTATTTTTGAATTACACTCTAAAAAAGATTAAGAGTCATGGATGACAATTGAAGCAAAAAGATGCTAAAACTTCAAAATAGTCTTCACTTTTTAAACAAAAAATTTCATGACCAATCATTGGAAGACTCAATTTTTTAAAGTTTCTAGTTATGAAATATTTACATATTAATGGATATAAATATTTCACATATTTGTAATAGATGCAATACTAACTCAATTTTATAATAATTTCTTTAACAATTCTCCTTTAATTAGTCAAAATTCATGTAAATGATGAGAGACCCTAATATGAAGTCAAAAGTGCATTTCCTAATCATTACTAAGGCTAAAGACACCAATATCTACATGTGATTATTTACATATTTATAGGAGGATATATATCCTTAAAATATTTTTTCAAAAGTAGCCCATTAACAGGAAGAGCATCCCTCTTTCCTTCTAAATCTTGAAGGATAAAGGTTGATGGGCCTAGTTTCTCAATGATCTGAAATGGACCTAGCCATAACTTTTGGAACTTTGTGTGTTTACATTTTTCTTCATGGGCTTTGTCCCATTTTATAACTAAGTCACTAATTCCAAAAAAAATATTAATTGAACTTGCAGGAAACGAAGATTTAACCAATTGTTAGTGATGGGCATGAACTTGTATAGCTTTATCTCTTTCTTATTATAGCTTAATAATTTGGGACATCCTTAATTATAAAGCGGAAGAAGGATTTTATTCAATATATTTCACTAGGGCTAGTGATGGAAAATCTAGATTAGGAGGTAGGATAGCTTATTTTCCATATACTAATTGAAAAGGAAAAGTGCCTTATTTTGTCAACCCATAAAGCAAAAGCTAGAGCTTTGTGCCAATTTCTTTGATTTTGGTCAATTGTTCTCTTGATTATCCTAATGAGGATTTTATTAGTAAACTTTGCTAAGCCATTTCCTTGAGGGTAATAATTTTCATAATATTTGAGTTTAAAACCTCTTTTAAGAGAAAATTCAACTATGGTATTTATGGAAAAATAAGATGCATTATGAAACATAAGGGCATAAGGAAGACCAACCCTGGTAATAATAAATTGATCGGTAAACTCAATGATGTTTTCAAAATTGGCCACTTTCATAGGTATTTCTTCCACCCATTTGATGAAATAATATGTAGTAGTCAAGATGTATTTATGTTGCTTAGAAGCATTAGGAACAATCCCACCTATTATGTCTAGTCGCCATTGCTCAAAAGGATGCTCAATGTTAACTGGCTACAAAGGTAAGGTTGGCTTCTTTTGTCTTTATGAAGTTGTCGAGTAGACTTTGCATTTTCTAACATAAGCATGGGTGCCCTTAAATAGAGTCAGCCAATAGTATCCAACATGCAGAATCTTATGAGAAGTGGTGTCCCCACCATAGTGTCCATGATTTGAGCCATCATGTAGCTCCTGCAAAACTTTTTCTATTTCAAATTTTTCTAGACATCTTAGAAAAACATAATCATATTTTCTTCTAAAGAAGACGTCATTGACAAGCTGATATTTATTAGATTTATTTCTAAGAGATATTTTCTTTTTGTACTTGAGTTCCAATGGAGAATAACCATTTCTTAAATAAAATATTAAATCAGTGTATTGAGATTCGATGTCAATGGGGCATACCTCTATAATTTTAACATTATTATTTGAGTCTTCATGAATCAAAGTGTCATAAGCTCTAATAATTAATCTACAAAAAACTTGACCCCTTACAATTTTATCTGGTTTAATTTCTAGGTCATATTCTTGGAGGGAAGTAACCTAATTTCCCTTTTCTCTCCTAATTCCTTCTTGATAAGCAACATTCTGACTGCAGGGAAAGGAACAATTACTTCTGTATGTGCTTTTAGGAGGAAAGGCCTGAAATGTTTTATTGACTTAAAAAATACAAGGGCTTGTTTCTCAAACTCTCAATAATTTAGCTCAGCTACCTTTAAATTGGAACAAAATAAGCAAATTGGAGATTCAACTTGTTGTTCATTAGGTTGTGTCACAATGCTGCATAGGATTATTCGAAAGAGAAAGTATAAAGAACAAATTCTTTAGCAAAATTATGAGTTGATAACGAAGGATCATCTATGATTGCTTGTTTTATAGACTCAAATTATTTTCTTTCGATAAGTCTCCATTTGAAAATTGACTTCTTCTTGATCCTAGCTTGTAAGGGTAATACAATTTGAGATAATTCTGGGACAAATTGTTTAACAAAATTAATCTACACAAGAAAGGATTACATAGAAAGGATTGCATGGATTGTTTGTTGTGTGGTAAGGTAATTTCATATATCACCTTAATTTTATCTGGATCTATGTAGATTCCTTCTTTAGACATAATAAATCCTAGAAGCTTACCTTTGCTAAGGGAAAAAATTGACCTTCTAGGATTTAAGGAGATTCAAATTTTTTACATATTTCAAATATTTGTTTTAAATCAGTTAAATGATATTTTCTCTGTTTAGATTAAATTATAATTCTTTATAAATAAACTACAATTTTATTATTGATCAAACCTTTGAAAGCAATGTCCATGCTTCTTTGGAATGTAGCTCCAGAATTAATCAATCCAAAAGTCTTTTTTTGATAAGCATACATTATCTACTTGGTTCTGGATGTGGTTTTCAGTCTACATCTAGATGTACAAGGATCTTATTGTGACCTGAAAAACCATCTAAGAAAGACATTAGCTTAGAACCAACAACAAATTTTAAAATTTTTTCCATTGGAGGCAGAGGAAAGTTATCCTTTTCAAAATATTTGTTTCAATTTCTAAAATCTATACAAATATGAATATCTCCATTCTTCTTTCTAACTAGCACAAGATTTGAGACCCGCTTGTAATGTCTAAGTAGAAAATTATTTTGAATTTGGGGAGCTTATTCAATTCACTCATCATCTCAGCTTCCAAGTTAGGGTGAATCTTCCTAAGCTTTTTATGAATTGGATTCACATCTGGTAGCATAGGAATGACATGTTGAATGATGGATGTGTCATAAGTTCTTAGATCATCATAATGCCATGCAAATACATCCTTATATATTTTCGACAAATGAATGAAATTAGATCTCTCATTTGGTGACAGTCCAAGGCCTAAATTAATGTTCTGAGTCTTATGATCAGATCCTAAATTAACCATTTCAAACCTTAAAGTAGAGCTCTAAAATTTTCAATTGGTAGTCCATTCAAATCTATCTTTCATATCATATAAGTCTTCCAATTTTACTATAGATTTAGGAAAGTTATTTTCCTCAGAATACTTGGTTTTCATCTTGTCATGCTCATCTTCATCAATGACCTGGTTAGATTAAGATCCTCTTTATGTTAAAAAACTCAGGATGTCACTATCACCATTAAACACATGACAATTAGTTATATTGTCTAGAATGGAGGGGTGAAAAATCAATTCAATTGAAAATCTATGAGGATTGAAATCCTCATGTAGAATGAGTTTGGAAGCAACATTTGCGAGGAGTTCAACACTAGTATTTTTATTCTTGGGATAGGAGCTATGTTGAATGTAGTGAAATGAGAAATTAGGTATTGGATCAATGATTAGTAGTCATTAAGGTCACTAGAAACAGAATGGATGTTGTTTCTAACTTCTTTGATAACAATCTATGAATCACCAAAATATTTAAGGTATTTGATATCAAGAGTAATGACTTTCTGTAAGCCATGTACAAATATTTCATATTCAAGAACGTTATTGGTACAACCAAATTCCAATCTGTAAGACAACATAGTTCTTTCTCCATCGGGGTTTACTAAGACGTAACTAGCTCTTGCACTGTCATTAAATTTCGATCCACTAACATAAAGTGTCTCAAATAAATTTTCATGCGTATTTAGAAGGTTTTCTACAATATTAATACACTTAGATGAATTTGTTTGGGAAAAAATTTCAATTTAAGATGAAACATAATGAACTAAAAATGGAGATTTTTGTTCTTGAAAATAGCCAAAGAAAGATTCAAAAGAGTAACTTCCAAGAATTTTGTTTGTAAATACTACTGGTTCATTCATCAAAATCATTCATTGAATATTTCATATGCTTTTCCTTATCGACATGAATTTGGTTGGGTTTTCCATTGCAGGGAAGCCACATGTGTGAGCAATCAGTTGCAAAGTAACCATGTATTTTTCTAGACTAGTCTTTAATGAGAATAATTTAATGTGGTTCACCCAACCAATCTGGGCTATGTCCACCAAACATAGGCATCGGCAATATTTTCTTAATCAAAGAGGAGATTACATAATTAATCAAATCCTCACAAACTCTCACACCAAAAACAATCCGTATGGATACCTGTTTTATATCAAGGAGAATCTAACTGCCTCATAAATCCTCTCACAGTTATTCAAAATTTAGGATGCATTAACTTCACTCCAACAACCTGGAGCTAATCTAGCAACAAATTCCTATTGTTGTCACCTACTGAGATTTTTGCCTATTTTACATAAAACAGAAAATCTCAACAATCTCCACCTTGACAACAATTAGCCTGATGCCCTGTTCTTTATTATTTTATCTTTTCTGCAAGCCAAGAGAAGCCAAACACCATCGTAGCTTCTCTAACAAAACTGGTTTCGTGAACATGTCTGCACAATTCTCCTTTGTATGCACCTTTTCAAGAGGGACTCCCCTTTCAGTGATAACCTGTCTTACAAAATGGTACTTGATCGGTATATGCTTTGATTTACTATGATAGGCCGGATTCTTAGCCAAATGTATTGCACTTTGACTGTCACAAAATAACTTGATGTTGTCCTGCAACCTACTAAATTCACCAAACAAACCTTTCAACCAAATCGCTTCTTTGCAAGCATGAGAAGCAGCAATGTATTCTGCTTCAGTAGTGGATAAAGCAACAATGTTCTGTAGCTTTGACATCCAACTGATAGCTCCACCTGCAAGAGTAAAGAAGTACCCTGAAGTTGACCTTCTCTTATCCAAATCACCTGCAAAATCGGAATCAACATATCCGCAAACAAATTCACTACTCTTATTGTAAGTAATACAATAAATACTTGTGCCTTTCAAATACCGAAGCACCCATTTCACTGCTGACCAGTGTTCTTTACCCGGATTTGCCATGTACCTACTGACAACCCCAACTGCATGTGAAATATTTGGTCTAGTACAAACCATCGCATACATTAAACACCCTACTACATTGGCATATGGAATTCGAGACATATAATCCTTTTCTTCATCTGTATTAGGACATAAACTCGAAGAAAGCTTAAAATGGGAAGCTAAAGGGACTAAAACAGGCTTCACATTATCCATACCAAACCTCAAAAGTATTTTCTCAATATACTTCTGTTGTGATAGCCATAGCTTACCATTGCTCCTGTCTCTGAAAATCTCCATGCCCAAAATCTGTCTTGCTGCTCCTAGATCTTTCATATCAAATGTCCTTGCCATCTAAGCCTTCAACCTGTTGATTTCTTCTATGTTTTTCTTGCTAAAAGCATATCGTCAACATACAATACTAAGATAATGAATATGCCATTTTTCAATTGCTTAAAATAAACAAAATGATCATATTCACTTCTAACATATTTCTGACTCAACATGAAAGAATCAAACTTCTTATACCACTGCTGAGGTGACTGCTTTAGGCCATATAATGACTTCTTGAGCCTGCAGACAAATTTCTCATTGCGATGTTGAACAAACCCTTCTGGTTGTTCCATATATATTTCCTCATCTAAGTCTCCATGTAGAAATGCAGTCTTAACATCTAACTGCTGCAACTCTAAATCAAGAAAAGCCACTAATGCTAACACAATTCTAATTGAAACAATTTTAACCACTGGTGAAAAAATCTCATGAAGTCAATACCGGCTTTCTGAGAAAACCCTTTTGCAACCAGTCGCGCTTTGTACCTGTCTTCCGTATCATTCACACCTCGTTTCAGCTTAAAGATCCATTTACACCCCACAGTTTTCCTGCCTTTCGAAAGCTCAACCAGATCCAATGTGCCGTTCTTACTCAAGCCATCATTTCGTCCTTCATGGCTGCTTTCCACTTGTCACTTTTCGAACCTTCTATTACTTCCTGATAGCACAGAGGTTCATTGTCATTAGCATTAAATGCAACAGAAGTGACATAATCATTATACCTTCTCAGTGGCCGTTTGATTCTTGTCGACCTCCTTAAGGATGTTTCTGGCGCTTCCTCGATTGGCTGACTACCACCTGTAGGAACTTCTTGCCGATCAGTATCTGAGACCTGTTCATGATCTAAACCTGAACCATGTTCATGTTCTAATTCTGAAACCTGTTCATGACTAGTATCTGAACTATGGTCATCATGACTATCGTTAGAAATGCTATCAAACTGAATGTGCTGAAAGTCAGATACATCATCCTGTTTCAATCAACTATCTACATCTAACTGTACAAGAGAGGATTCATTAAACTTTACATCTCTGTTGATGATGATTTTGCGGGTAGTAGGATCCCACAATCTATATCCCTTTGTTCCAACACCATACCCAACAAAGATATACCTTTTAGACTTTGGATCTAATTTAGTTCTTTGATGTTTAGGCACTAGAGCATATGCATCACAACCAAACACTCTGAGTTTAGAATAGTCACAAGGGTGTCCTTTCCATACCTCTTGCAGAATCTTGCAACCTATTGCCATCGATGGAGATTGGTTTATCACATAACAATCTGTTGCCAC
>APFE031572280.1:241379-251831 GCA_000404065.3 Pinus taeda | reverse complement strand
CCCTGGTGTTCTCTTTGGTTTATGAAAATAGTGCAGGACAAGCTTTCCGCATGAAATCCTCTTCTTCTCAAGTGGCTCCCTTTGGGCCAAAGTGCTTCCATTACACTTTAACCTCGATGATGGCTTGTTTCGTCAAGGTTGTTTCTCCATGTTCGAGAAAACGAAGAGGTTCTGCGAAAGATTCTCTTTCCAGTTCGATCTACACGTTTTCACAAACTATCATCAAAAATTTAATTTATAAAAAAGATTATACATTAATTATTTCATTAACTGATTTACCTGCACATTTTCCAAGTTGTTATAGACATTTTTGGGCACTGTAACCCCAATCATAAATGTCCATAAACTGAGGGCTCCTAAGTCCCTAAAAGTGTTGCTTCACTACCTAAAGGAACAAGGTCAGCTGATTACATCATCTCCCAGAAGTTCTCCACAAAAAACTGCTCAGAAATGGTCAAAACTGGACCATACTGAATGCCTAGTGCAGAGGATGTGATGCATATCACCTTCCTAGTGTAAAGGGTGTGATACATACTGGATGGCCCCTCTGTAGGGTGCGATGGGTGAGAATGGACAAATGGCAGAGAGTTTGTGAGGTGGAAGATCATAGAATCTTCCAAAAACTTCCCCTCTGACACTTGCCTCTCTGATTTCGACTAGGGATGAGTAAGAAATCATCAATCTCCAAGTGGAATCAAGAGCTATCAGAGAGAGGACACTAATCAAAATCCCAAAACCTGACTCACCCCCCTACAATCATCTATATATGGATTCCTCATCACAGAGATCTAGAGGCTGGAATCTTGTATCTTGTAGAGAAGTGTTGTTGGTTTTCTGGTGAAACTTCATAATGTTGGGTGATCTAAGCTTTACTTGAGGTGAAGAAGGGCTTTCTTGCTGGATGATGATGATGGGTCAGAACAATTGGTTGTAATCCTCTTGCTATTCTTGATATTAATAAAGCTATTCAAGTTTTCCTCTACATTTTTGTATGTATGATTGTATATGCATTTGTGTGGTCAATACATATCTGGTCCTGTGTTGTTTATGAATATAGATCTCTGTTCTTCAATAGTATTATGCTGCTTTGATTCCACAGATGCTCTTTGAAGCTGGGCAGACGAAGAAGAAGCGGCAACGATCTATCAGGAATGAGAGGAATCAAGCAAGGAACCAAGAGCAAGACTAAGTTTGGTGTCCTTTGTTCCACTCTTATCTATTTTTCATAAAGGAAAGCGAAAGTAGCTTTAACTTGTTTGTTTCTAAGATAGCTACGAGTCTTAGTGGGAATAGTAGCTCCGAGTGGACACTATTCCCGGTAACAAAATGGCGACTCCGCTGGGGAGCGAATATATTATTTGCTGGTCTATTTTTGTTTGTTTTATAAACTTACAGATGGAGCCTGAAGTCAAGCCAGCTAGCCTTCGAACTGCATTTACTATGCAAGTGCAAAGTAGATCAATGCTGCTTTAGTCTATCTCTGGGTTTTGTTTATAAATTGAACAATCGATTTTCAAATACTCTAATTGCCCTAGTGGCGGCTCTAGTAACCTCCTTAGATAAACCCTTGTGATTTATATTTACTGAACATCACTTACTCGGCCTAAATCCCTGAACTGAGCTGCGAATTGTGAGGAAAGACTAGATAAAAGTCTCGCACTGGTACCATCGCACCCTCCCTTCAAGGCAGTATGCATTGCACTTCCCGTGTGCAGTAGGTGAGATGCATACTGGATTCCCTGTGTGACAGGTGCGATGGTCAGGGAAGGTTAATTTTACCTTCAGACTTTGGTTTTTCTTCACTCTTTTCAGTTCTATTCAGGAGTTTTGCTGTCTGTGGTCAGTATATCTCTATGGAAACCCCCTTCTCTTCCATCATTCCACCTTTATTGTGCAAAGAACTGTAAGTGTTTTTATGTATTGTGCGTCATTTTCAGTTCTCTTTGACAAAGAAGTAGTGTAATCAAACTATCGTTTCTTGATCTGAAAGTGTCGCAAGTGTCATTTTCAGTCATAGAAGAGAATCCCATTGTTCTTGATAGTTGATTGTACTATTACTCTTGTATGTGATTTGAATTAGTAGTTTTTCAAGTGTCAAAAGAAGTTTTCATTTCGAAATCGCAAAGTGTCGTCTTTATCTTCACTTCATTTTGAAAAGAAATTTGTTAGTATTGTCGCTTTGGAAAATAATTCAGATTTGCACTTAGCGTTCTTCTTTTCATTCATACATTAAGAAGGTTGAAAACAAATACATGCATGTGCATTTACATTTAGACTGCTTGGTTTGATTTAGGTCAGTGCATTTAGTGTGCGCTCTGTGCTCTTTGTTGAAAGACCCTCTATTCTCTTTCCTTAGTAGCTAGGATTTTCATTGCCAAAAGAAGATTAAACAGTTGTTGATAATCTTAGACTGCATTTTAGGAATTGTATACACATCACGTGGTGAACCGGAAAGGAAAATTTTTAAACAAGATCAACTATAAAATAAATTTAATGAATCTAAAAACGCTTTGGAACCTAATGCACAACATCTAGAAGTCTAGGCTAGAGACGTATTCCGGCGTTGTAAAACATGGTAACTGTTGTTTTCACTGTTGGTTGGGTGATTCCTCCACTTTGAGATGACAACTTCAAGTACGGACTTGTGCTCCCACGTACCATTGAGTATATATTGGGAGACCACAATAGGCTATATCCTTTATCCTTAGGAAGCCGTGTCTTCCGCCCTATCAATCGCAATGCACTGAACACAGCATTTGGCAAGATTGACTGTCGTACCGTAAAAAGTATTCTGCAGTTTTGCGATTGGTTTGTTAATCCCTCTGCCTAGATTTCCAAAGAAGTCTCTTTCATTCCTTTTCAGACTCCTTAAAGGAAAAGGTCCATCTGAGCACTTGTCACTACAGGCTCATTAAAAATTGAAGGTGACTAGATTCATCTTTTGTTTTTTCTCGACTCTTAAAAAATGAAAAGACAAGTTGTGTCAAAGTGTCTAAAATTTATTTCAATCGGAATAAAATCACAAGTTCCCTCGTTGGTCTTTAGGTTGAGAAAAATGGAGTCTACCAACCAAGGATTTCCCCTTGGAGGAAATCCTAGTCCTTTCTCCTCTTGGGGAGATGTTGGTGCACCCCATATGGCCACATTGTCACTTCCAGGGTTGACGATTGGTTTTCCCGTATGGCTCTTCTCTACCTCTGTCATTCATAATACCGTAATTCCTGAATAATCAAGTCAGCAACTAGATGATACTAGAGTTACCCCCCAACCTTCTACTTCGTCCGTTTCTCCCTCTCCTCCTTCCTCTTCTCTTGATGAAGTTGGTAAAGCTAAAGATCAAGTAACTGAGAAGAAAAATAAGTGGAAAGAGAAAAAGGAAAAGAAGAAGAAGGAGCCAAAAGTGAAAGGGGGCAACCATGCGTCGTCTAGCGAAAATCCTCACACTGCACCGTCTAAACCTAAATCTCCATGTGTCATTTGCAAAGGAGACCACTATCATTGAGATTGTCCTTGCATCCCTCGGATCTTAAGGGACCGGTCTCCTCGTTTGCACAATCCGGTGTCATCAACCTCTGATGATCATGTTGAAAGTACACCGTCAACCAGTGAAAGCGAAGTATTTGGACAAAAAAGGAATCGTAAATTTCCTTGTAAACTGTGTGAAGGCAATCTCCCCCTTTGGACATGATGGCAATAACAACACCAAGAAAATCGCCCCCTTTGACGGCAAAGGGTGGACCAATATATTCTCCCCCTTTGATATACATTATGTTGTCCATGCTCCCCCTGAGTACATGTTGAATTCTATGATGAAGCTCCCCATTTGTACATGTTGAGATGCACTAAACCATCCATGCTCCCCTAAGCACATGTAGAGTCTGCAAAAAGTATTTTTCAAAAGAATAACATGACTCTATAACTCAACTAGGTGAGTATGACCTTCCTATCACCAATGGCTCATACATACATCAATCTCCCAACCAAGTGGGGATACACCAATTTTGACTCATCACCCAACCAAGTGGGGATATACCAAATGTTTATACATGACTGAAATATAAATTATTACATCATCCTTCCCATGTATAGTGGGGTTACAAATTAGGAATTTTCATGACCTTTACATCAAATGATATACATGACATTTATAACAAGGACCAACAATCTAAACAAGACCATGATAGTCATCAGCAACTATCATACACCATATATGATCTGCACCATTAGCATCTGTCAGCAGCATCAAGATCAATAGTCTGTATATGTACATCATCAAAAGAGTCACCTGAATCAAAATCACTATGTGGATCAAGAAATATAAGCATGTTCATGTACCAAGATCTTATAACATAATGCCAAAAATGCATTATTGGAAGCATATGCTCCCCCTGAACCTGTGCCAACTGTTCATTGTCAGATTTGATCATTGCAAATATCAGCGAGAATCATCAAGGCATCATTTTCAATTAGACATACATCAACTTTTTAACAACTTATGAGGACCAACATTGTTGAGTCCCTATAATACTAGTGATTACCCCATTACTATTGTAGTTGTATCCCTTATTAATATTGTTGTGCCCTTATTTTCTCCATATTGTTATTACTGTGCCCCCATCAACTTTTTAACAACTTATGAGGACCAACATTGTTGAGTCCCTATAATACTAGTGATTACCCCATTACTATTGTAGTTGTATCCCTTATTAATATTGTTGTGCCCTTATTTTCTCCATATTGTTATTACTGTGCCCCATAGAATCCCTCTATTATTATTTTTGTGGCTTTATATTATTATTGTTAGGTCGGCTGAGTTATATTGTGACTCCTTAGACTCCTGCATATAGAAAGGAGGTTCTGTCATTTGAATCATCCAAGAATTGTTCATTTATGTAATGTAAAGGAGGTTTCCCCCTTGAGAGGCTGAATTTTAAAGCGTTGATATATCTTTTCTATCTTTTTGTGAGCTGGTTTCATAACATTTGGTATCAGAGCTTTGGATTCTAGGGTTTTGCTGCTCCAAATAAGTCATTGTAGAATTTTTACTATAACTATTTTTATCCGATGTTTCAGAAGCTAAAAAAAAATCCCACTTGAGACGAAATCGCACTGAACCTCGGGTCGGAATTTCAGAGCTTTTCGCGCTATATTTATGGAGATATGATCTAAGGAAGTTGGTCTTTTTGTAGACTCCTGAATTACATTCCAAATGGGTGACTCAGGGAAAATCATCATAACTTTCTCTTTGAGCATCGGATTGAAATTTTGTAAGAAGGTGTAGAAAGAGGACAGACTATAGTTTCTTGTACATATTTTTCAGAGCCAAAGATCAAAACAATGACACGTGGCACTTCATACAAGTTCGCTCTTCTGGAAAGGTCTATAATCAGGTCACTATGGGAGATTTGGCATAACTCTTCCTTGGAGAATCCAAATTGGATCAGACTGGTGGCATTCGAAAGAGGACACAGAGGGCTGCTATAGATCACAATTTCATAACTAGATGATCCAAAATTACAGAATTATAGTCATTTGAAGATCGAGCTCCTAAAATTAAGAAAAGGCTATATGAGGAAGTTTGATGGCAAGGATCCGGTAAATTGGACACTTCAGATGGAGCAATATTTTGATCTACATGGTGTACCATTGTTACAAAAGGTATGTATTGCATCTTCATATTTAGAACTGGATCATTTTTTATGGTATAAAGGGCTTTGTTCTCGTAAACAACTTGTTACATGGTCAATTCTCACGAAGGAAATGATAGCACATTATGAGGATACAAAGAGCAACACCTTCTTTAGAGCAACACCTCAACAATTGGAAAGAGTAAAAGGGCTTTGTGACATAGTGGAAAGTAAAATTACGGCAACAAGAAAGTCTACCCCTCACAACTATAAAGATGGAAGTGTTGTTTCTCCTAGCCTCCCACAACCTACAAGGGTTACACCACAAAAATTGGAAGAAAAAAGAGAAAAAGGGCTTTGTTACAATTGTGATAGAAAATGCACTAAAGGGCATAAGTGTGCTAAGAAGAAATTATTTTACATAGAACATGAAGAGGAGGAAGAAAAGGATCAAGAAACATCAAAAGAAGAGGATATATGCCAAGACCCAACCCCAGAGAAAGAAGAAATGAATTAGACTATATCTGGTAATTCATTGGTTGGAATTACCACTCCTCAAACTATCAAGATAGAAGGACATATCAAGAAGAAAAATGTTCAAGCAATGAAAGATCACATCGAGCATCAACAACAAGTTCTCCAAATTTTAAAGGATAACGCCACTTTGGTGCAAAATTGAATGAAGCAACAGGTAGATCAAAATCCTAGTGAAAAATGTTTTGATGTAGGTGATTGGGTACTTTTACTGCTACATCTCAAGCAAGCTATTTATGAGAAGGAAATGTTGGCAATACTATATGCACTTAAGAAATTCATTTGTATCATTTGTATCATCAAGGAATCATTCATTCGTGTAATGTAAAGGAGGTTTCCCCCTCAAAGAGGCTGAATTCTAAGGCGTTGATCTATCTTTTCTATCTTTTTTTGAGCTGGTTTCATAACATTTGGTATCAGAGCAAATGTCGGCTACAACAATATCAGCAAATGTCCCTCAAGCAAGCTAAGAAGATAATAAATTATCACCAAAATATTATGGTCCGTACAAGGTGTTGCAAAAGATTGGTACTATGGCATACAAATTGGAGCTTCCTGCAACTTCTTGATTGTACCCAGTTTTCCATGTTTCATGTTTAAAGAAGGTTATAGGCGACAAGCTCCCAGTTCAAACAATATTGCCAGAACTTGACGAGGAAGGAAAAATTATATTGGAACCAAAAGAAATCACAGAAACAAGAACTCGACAGCTACAAAATCAATCAATTTCGGAGCCTTATCAAGTGGAAGAACTTATCCACTGAAGATTCCACATGGGATGATCAGAATTTTATACAGAAGCATCAAGAACTACTGAAGCGTTGAGGACAACACTTTTTTTAAGGAGAGGGGCATGTTGGGTCCCTATAATACTAGTGATTACCTCATTACTATTGTAGTTGTATCCCTTATTAATATTGTTGTGCCCTTATTGTCCCCATATTGTTATTACTGTGCCCCATAGAATCCCTCTATTGTTATTTTTGTGGCTTTATATTATTATTGTTAGGTTGGACGGGTTATATTGTGACTCCTTAGACTCCTACATATAGAAAGGTGGTTCTGTCATTTGAATCATCCAAGAATTGTTCATTTATGTAATGTAAAGGAGGTTTCCCTCTCAAAGAGGATGAATTCTAAAGCGTTGATCTATCTTTTCTATCTTTTTGTGAGCTGGTTTCATAACAAGCACATTTCCACATATCATCTGCAGATTGTAACCATCATCAAATAGAGAAGATAATTGACTTAACCATATCAGACCCCTTTTCTTGAGTCTATCCCACTACTTTTTCCTCAAAACTCCATATTCATGATTGTACAGCTTTGAACTCGTGTATATACACGACTTGTATACATGATAACTATGTATGAGATTTAGAGCATTGAAGTTTCACACTTTTAGCTCCCCCTAAGTCTGTTATGTCTGTATATTGTGCTATGCCACATCTTTCTAATTGTACATCCTTCTTCTTCCATATCTTTGAGTGTGATGATGTTTTCTCCTTTTGGTATGGTGGCCAAAATTTGCTCCTCCATTCCTTTTCTATATGTCCAAACTTGTTACATGCATAACATCTTATATGTTTCTTATTCCCTCTATAGCAGTCAATGGCTTTGTGACCAAACATATTGCAAGAAGAAAAATATCCCTTAAAGTACCTGGAAGATGATGATATTTCTGTGTGATATTTATTAGCTTGAACCAATCTATTTCTACATCTAGCTGTAACATGTCCAAAATTAAAACATTCAACATTATTCATCAGAGGAAATAACCGTCTATCAATTCCATAGTTAGGAGTAAATGATTTTCCTTAAAGACTTTCTTTCCATGGTTGTAGATGGGGTTGAGTTCTCATCTCCTTGTTGAGCATTTCAAATTTTGCATTAGAGTTCCTTGCCTCATCTTGAGAGTTAGATGCAACTTCAATAGTTTCATGAAGACCAAAACCAGTTTTGATGGTAGGAGACCTTTGACTACTAATAATATTATCCAAAATTTTAGTATTGTCGTGAAGTCGTAACAATTTATCCTTTTCTTCTAGTTTACCTTTTAAGATATTTTCCTCAGCCTGATATTGCTCTTCCTTTTCCAGATATTTCTTATTCAAGATTTATTCAGCCTCTCTTCCTTCTCCCACTTGTTTCCTTAATTTTAGAATCTAACTTTCTTGTTCTTCATCTACTTGAGGTAGTTCTTCATTCTGCTTATTTTCAAGATCTTCTTTTAGAGAGAGGATCTTAGCTTCAAGACTTTCATAGTAATTGGATATATCTTTAAGTCTCTTGATTGTTATATTCTTCTCATTTACTTCATTTCTTAATGATGTCACTTCATCCTGCAGCTTTTGACATTGATCTTCCTTTTCCTTATATTGCTTCCTTACCTTGTTTCCTTCCTTCAATTGTGCTTTTAACCTGGTAGTTTGTTCTTTGAAGGCATACTCCCCTTTGTTAAAGAGATCTTGTTGATCTCTAATTTTATCTGTGAGTCTCTTAACTTTTTCATCTATATTTATTTCATTATAATTTTCAATATCTTCAACATTGCATGAACAGAGAAAAGTATCACCAGAAGACCAAAACTTTGTACCTGATACTTCTTTTGCTTGTTCATCTTCAATTTGATGTGATTCTGAATGTGAATACTTTCTTCCACCTGATGGCCCATTGCATCTCCTATTGTCACTATTCCTTTGAGATGTCTTCTTCTTCTAAGGCACTTTCTTCTTTAGCTTCTTTCCCATTGTTTCTACAGGGCTCCTTCAACCGATCAAGCTTCTACCAAAGGACCGTTCTGATACCAATTGTTGGAAATAATATTGAGAGGGGGGGGGGGGGGTGAATCAGTATTAGTCAAATCAATAACTTTTTCCTTTCATACTCAGATTTATATACGCTACTTCGATGTGCCAAACCAGCATGTATACGTGCTTTTATCAAAACGAATTAGCGTACAGAAATGAAAATACTAACTTAAAACTTCACAACTATTCTAGACTTTTGTCATACCCAAATCATAACATTTACAGAATAAAACATGCGTTAGTATTCAGATCTAGCCCAATCAACATCAGATCATGCAATGATAAGTCATTTCAGTTATTATGATCTTGATCTAATATTGTAACCACGATGCACAAAATATTTCAGATCATCTCATAATCATAGCCCCTAAAACATAACATATACTTCAAATAGAAGTGTTCCTCAGAAACCCATTCACTTGCACACTTTGGCCTAATTACCTTCTCCTCCTTCTATAGTTTTAGGCCTTTCACAATAACTTGGACCAAAACCACTTAGGACCAATACCTTGGAGCAAATACCTCGAACCAATACCTTGGACCAAATACCTTGGACCAATACGTTGGACCAAATGTAGGAATATACAGGGTAAGTTCCTCAGTCAGAACACCAAAAGAACACCGCTCACAAACAGATCATGGACCAATATGCCAGTATTTTGACGCGGTTAAAACCCTCAGAGAGGGAAACAGTCCACGGCCTGTGCCAACGTGGCTACTATAGGCAATTTATTAATAAAAGAATGAAAATTTTACATAAGCTTCTCTCATGCACGGTGAACCTACAAATGACCCTCCATGCGCTTTAAATAGAATTCATGGACCAATCAAGTGTCAAGCCACGGATCAAGTTTTGGTAATACCGAGGAGAGAATGAACCGTCAGATCACTACGTATCGTGACCGTAGGATTGTAAGTTACAAATGTACATGTTAAAGAAACACAATTTACCAACTCTATACTAGACCAAGTTATACTTAACTATTCCTACGTGTCAGAATATCCTAACATCCCCCCTTAAGAACAACTTGGGATAGGATTGAAGGATTTACAAATATGACACAATAGGAGAAGGAAGGAGGCACTAGAGCCTATCCCCCCTCAGTGACAACTTCCTGAACTCCAACCATAAATCAAAGTTTAGTGAACTTCGCCTCTATGAGAGCCTTTGTGAAGATGTTGGCAACTTGATCATCTGTTGAACAATATTGCACTTCAAGAACATGGTCATGAATGAGCTTTCTGATGAAGTTCATGTGTAGTTCAATGTGTTTGTTGCGTTGATGCTGAACTGGATCTTTGCAAATCTGAATGGCACTTTGATTATCACACCAAAGTGTAGTTGGATGCTGCTGCTGAAAACCAAACTCTAATAGGATCTGACAAAGCCACAAGGCTTCCTTACTAGCCTCTACGGCACCACGATACTCTGCTTCTGATGAAGAAAGAGAAATGGCAGCTTGTTTCTTGCAAGCCCATGT
>APFE031572280.1:213025-237102 GCA_000404065.3 Pinus taeda | reverse complement strand
CTTTACCCAGAAACTAAATATTTTCCTCAATGTTTCTGATTTTCCGAGATCACACTAAGGTGCAGGGAAAAGAGCATACACATGAGAAAAATTCTTCCTTTCTGTTTCTGATTTGCCTAGATCACACAGAGTCGTAGGGAAAATACCATACGCAGAAATGAAAGGTATAGATCCGGTAAAAAAAAATAGCTAAATAAATTGAAACCGAAATAAACAGAGAGAAAATAACAGTAAACTGCAAATAAACACTGTATACCTCCAGATCTAAAAAATGAAGCAGCTAGGGCTACCGGAAACCTTTTCACGTGAAATGAAAGGTGTTCCTCACTGGAACAGATGCTCCCAACACAACAAAGTAGTCCTCTCGGCCCGAAAGTAGTCAGAAACAGCAGATCTAGGAGATGGCAGTCGCATGCAGTTCTACCGGCTTCAAGTTTGGATCAACAACGGACGCGACCCTCAAATAGCTCTGATACCATGTAGGAATATACAGGGTAAGTTCCTCAGACAGAACACCAAAAGGACATTGCTCACAAACAGATCACAGATCAATACACCAGTATTTTGATGTGGTTAAGGCCTGTGCCAACGTGGCTACTACAGGAAATTTATTAATAAAAGAATGAAAATTTTATATAAGCTTCTCTCATGCACGGTGAACCTACAAATGACCCTCCATGCGCTTTAAATAGAATTCATGGACCAATCGGGTGTCAAGCCACGGATCAAGTGTTGGTAATACCGAGGAGAGAATGAACCGTCGGATCACTACGTATCGTGACCGTCGGATTGTAAGTTACAAATGTACATGTTAAAGAAACACACTTTACCTAACTCTATACTAGACCAAGTTATACTTAACTATTCCTACGTGTTGGAATATCCTAACACCAAATACCTTGGACCAAATACCTTGAACCAATACCTTGGACCAAAACCTTGATTTGATTTTCCATCCCATACGTGTTTTTCCTTCTGTGAAAGTGTGTGTATACGTATATGCTTCTTTTGTTGTATTAACCCGCATGTATATGCTGCTTGGACAAAGTGAACCAACGTATACTTCTTAAACCACTCTCTTTCTTCAATCTCCGGAGTTTGATCTGTAATCCTTTGTTGTAAACATGTTTCATTGTGAATTGTCATTTGAGTGAGTTTCCATCAAGGAAAACACATATCATAATGCCAACATAGTCTTCTCAATCTTCTCATAAAGTTATCATTCATTGAATTATTATTATGGGCTTAATCTCTAAGTTAAATTGCTAAATTTTTTTTATTTTGGCACATTACAGGGTTTGGTAGTGAATTTAACTTTAGTTAGCCTCTAAAGATAGAAAGAAATCCAAATATAGTGCTTAAATATATTTTCTTCTAAATTTAGTCTTTAAGCCTCTGTGTGCTTATGCATTCGCCCTTTTTACTCATTGGACCAAGTGTTGTGACTTGCCTTAGTCCCAAAGTGCTTACATTCTTACCTCTGTGTCTTTAAAATCTTTAGGCCCATGCTCTTGGTCTTTATGCTACATATAACCATTCCTTGGCACTTAAAATTAGCCCCTAGCTCCTTTATCCTGACGATATAATATTTTGCCTCTTTATAAACCTCCTAGGTCTACCTTATGGGATGATGTGTCCTATCGGGCCACTTGAGACTCTTTTCATTTTTTGTCCCTTTGCCATCTGTACTTCCTTCATGCCTCGGTGCCTATATCTCGACGTTTCTCCTCTACACTCATTAGGAGTCTTCTGGGGTATAAGAGCCAGGATGAGGTGTCCAATGGGGTCCTCTTGCTCTTCTCCCATTTTTCACTTGCCCTTCCATTATCTTATTGACGTGTTTCAGCACTATTTTCCCAACCACTTTCCTTTGTGCCTTATAAATTATTCTAGGTTATAGCATCAGTGATGATTTTTCTCGATGGGTCTTACTATTGTAAACATGGAACAATTATAATTTTGTCAAGGTGATTTGACTCTTACAACTACCACATGTGTCTGATACCTAGTAAGCTCAACGCTTATTTTATGTGCACCTCTCCAAAACCTTCTAGCGTACTGCATGCAGGATGACATCATTCTATCATCATCAGGGATACATGGCACCTACAGTGTTGTGAAACGTGTCACCCAGAAATGGACCATTGAGTTACCTAAAAACCTGAAATCTGCATGACACATGTCCACCTCTCATTAGCCTTGTGTTGACTTCATCATCGACCATTCATATGTCGCCACGTAGCCTGATTACCATCTCGAAACTTAACTTCTATGCTCTCTATTAACTTCTAGGATGAATTGTCATGGGATCAACCATCTGACCTATAATTTGTTTCCAACTATCTGGAGAGAGAAAGGGTTCTCACATCTAGTTTTTCATTTATTCCCTTTGTTATTTGTTCAGTCATTGTGTCACTGCAACATTGCCTAATCCTTTGAGTAGCTCGCTTGCGGTTTTTGACACCCCTTGCTAAATATTTGTGGTATTGAAGGGCGGGGGGGGGGGGGCGAGGAAGGGTGTCCAAATGAACCTCCACAATTGATT
Source organism: Pinus taeda (assembly GCA_000404065.3). Lineage (NCBI taxonomy): Eukaryota > Viridiplantae > Streptophyta > Pinopsida > Pinales > Pinaceae > Pinus > Pinus taeda. The sequence continues at coordinate 234,557 of APFE031572280.1, read as the reverse complement.
TGTTGATTAGAAGTATGGGAAATGTTCCCATTAGAACACCTCTCTGCACCTTAACTAATGTGGTTTATAGATTGTTGGAACTATCTTTGATGCATCTGTGGGACATGTGGGACTTGATCTTCCCATTGAAATTTTTCTCCTTTTAAACTGTGAGGCTACCATGCTTCGGTCAAGTTTGGCTGCATGCCAAACTTATCCACAATTAATACCACTTTCACTAATTTAACTCTGCTAAGTTTCAATTTTAGGGTTATAGCTTTGACTAGCCATAACGTCTAATCTAGGAGGCCATTTTCAAACTTCCACATACCACTGGAAAGGCATTTCAGATCTTTATCCATCTAGGTGGGCTCCACCTATAGTGGAGATGATATTCTATCTAAGAATTGACCTCAAATTCTTTGTACCTTATTTAGCCAAGCTAGTCATTATCCTTCTTATGCCTGATCCTGAATACCTATGTCATCCTACACACCATTTCCATTTGTTTTCCACTTATTTTCATCAATGAAAAAAAAATTCTAGCATTCTCCCCCTTTTGTATTGATGGAAACACATTTATCAAACAGAGAATTATCAAGGTTAGCGATAAACAAAAATACCTGAGGCAAAAGGAACTACTCCTAGTCTCTTCCTTAAGTACTCAAATTGATCTCTTGGGAGTGGTTTGGTGAAAATATCAACAACCTGTTCTTTTGTAGGTACATACTCCAACTTCTCAATATGATTGGAAAAATTCTCTCTCAAGAAATGATACTTTATTGGAATATATTTTGTCTTGGAATGGAAAACAGTATTCTTAGACATGTTGATGGCACTTGTGTTCTCACAAAGAATAAGAATAGGTTGACCATGAAACACATGTGCATCTTGCAAAGTCTAATTCATCCAAAATAGTTGAGTGCAACAAGAAGTTTTTGCAATATATTATGATTTTGTTGTAGATAAAGATATGGAAGATTGCTTCTCATTCAACCATAAAACTAGACATTCTCCAATAAGGAATGAACCACCAGTAGTTCTCTTTCGATCATCCACATCACCTACCTAATCAACATAACCATAAATAGTCAATAAAAAATATTTACCTCTTGGGTACCACAGTCCATAAACCATTATGGCTCTGAGATATCTAAGAATCCTCTTGGCTTCTAGAATATGGCTTTGTCTAGGGCTTCTTGAAATCTTCTAACAATACCAACGCCCAACATAAGGTTTGGTCTTGAATTTGTCAAATAAAATAGGCCAGCAATGATGGATCTGTATAAATTTTGGTACACTTCTGGTGATTCATCGGTCTTTTTGAGCTTGCAACCTATAACCATTGGTGTGCTCACTAAAGAGAATTCATCCATGCAAAACTTCTTCAATACTTCCTTGAGATATTTTATTTGTGAAATTAAAATCCCTTTGGAAGTTTGGGAAATTTTCATTCCAAGGAAATAAGAAAGCTCTCCAAGCATAGACATCTCAAACTTGGCCTTCATGTCTACTGCAAATTAGCAACAAATCTGAATCACTAGTAAAAATGATATCATCAACATAAACAACCACCACTATGAGTTTTCCATCTCTTGCCTTGTTTCTTACTACTTCACCATGGTCATTTAACTTATTCCTGAAGACCCACTTAGTGCTAATTACATTTTTGTTCGTTGGTCTTGGAACGAATTCCCATGTCTAGTTTTTCTCAATTTGTCCAATTCTTCATGCACAATGTTTAACCAGTTTCCATCTCGACTAGCTTGTGCAACATTATTTGGTTCCTCCATGGACAATAAGGCTACTTGTGATTGTGTAGATGGGTTGAGCAACTTTCACCTTGTCTGAACACCTATTTTTAAATCACCAACAATATGGTTAGCTGGGTGATATTTTTTCACATACCTTGAATGATATTTGGCCTGAGGATTAGAAATACGTCATTGTATTCTTCTTAAAGTGGCTCATGGTCCTCCTCATTATTTGTGGCTGGTTCATTAGAGTTGGTATTTGCTAGTTTTTTGTCTTGAGAATCAACATATTCACCCACTTTAACTTTAATACAATTAACAATCCTCTTTGTATTCTTATTGTAGCATATATATCCTTTATTATTTTGATAATATCCCAAAAAAAATGATTCATTAGCCTTGCATCAAAATTACGAGGTTTAGCATCATTTATTTTTATGTAAAACTAATTTCCAAAACTATTGCCAATTGCAGGTCTTTCATACCAAAGCTCATAGGGAGTTTTGTCACTGTTTGGTCTGAAATGAGATTTCTTGAGTATCACCACTACTATGTGAATGGATTCATCCCAAAATCTTTGTTGAATATTCCTTTCATCCATCATAGATCTGGCTAGCATTTATACAAATCTATTTTCTCTCTCTGCTACACCTTTCTACTGTGGAGTTTCTGCATAGTGAATTTCCTCTTGATGCCATGCTTCTTACAAAATTCATCATACTCTTTTGAAGTAAATTCACATCCATTATCAGATCTTATGCTCTTGATTTTCCAATCAGTTTAATTTTCAGCCTAAGATTTGAAATCCTTGAAATTCTCAAAAGCTTCATATTTCTCTCTAAGAAAAGAAACCCACATCAACCTATGGGTGGTTGCATCCTTGATGGTCCACACAAGTCCATGTGTACTAGTTGAACTGGCTTTGATGATGAGCTCTCCTTGACTTGAATGGAACTCGAGTTTGCTTACCCAATTAACAAGATTTGCAAATCGTATTCTTTTGTTTTGAAAACCTGGGTAAATCCTTTAAAACATTCATTTTCTTAGTTTGACTATCTGATCAAAATTTAGATGCCCAAATCTCATATGCCACAACCAAATCTCATCAATATTTGATAAGAAAAACCTCTTTGTTTTCTCTTTTAGAATATAAACATTACTATCTTTTCTCACAACTTCAACCACTATTTCACCTGTTCATGTAGACTTTGTTAGAGTCGGTCTTTACATCCTTTCTTTAGAGATCATTTCTCTTTTTGCATTTCATTTTTAGGTGTCTCATTCAGCTCGATCATCTACATTCCATTAGGAGAATCGATCTTCTGATGGACGGGTCTTGTCTCCATATTTCCCTCATGTCATGTACCTGCTGGCTTAGGTCTGATCATCAAAGTTCATTAAATCAATTTTACAGTCATTAAGCATGGTCATTTGGTAAGCAAAGGGTCATTTTAGTCATTAGGTCTAGGGTTTAGTGAATTTAGTCTTCCAAATGTCTAATAATGCCAGTAGGCCATGAGGATGTTCATAATAGTTTTTTATTCCAGATGTCTCATAGCCAATAATGCTCGAGAATGATTCTTCTTCAAAACTCTGTTTTGAAGAAGAAATCGTCAAATTTATTTCTTGTAATAAATATGTAATTTTTAAGGTTTTTCAAGTTCTACAGTTCTTCAGTGTAGCCCTGGTCATCCTTTGCCGAAATCCAAGCTATCATCCCTGCAAAAAATTAACAAACGTTTCATCATTCAAGTCAAAAGTCAAAATGGAAACCAAAACAAAGTTTGTATTAAAATGTCAAAGTGCCAAAGTTCTACAACTTTACAAATTGGGTTATTTGAAATCAAAAATTCAAATCCATTGGTCATATAAGATATTTTGGTGCCCAAAATAATTCATTTGCCTGTAAGAAATATTAGTGAAGCCGAGTCAAGTTTGGAGGAGTGAATTTGGTGTTTGAAAGCCAAGACCGTGTTGGAAGTGCGCGCAGCTCATTAGAGGAGGTCACAGCGCACATAGGCCACACAGCACATTGGGCCAATTTTTGCTGTGTAAAATTGCACTGTCGTGGTGCATCTAAGAGGCGTGGCACACTGGGTTTGTGTGTGGCGCACAGAGCCGACATGGAAAATTTATATCTCTGTTGTCATCAAAAATCAAACAACGCCATTTCTTTTGCTCCAAATAAGTTCAAGAGTTCTTGCTAATTGGGTATTGTTTGGAGGGAAGATTTAAAGGTTTAAAGTTTGAGAATATAAAACCTATATATATATATATATATATATATATATATAATATATATATATATAATATATATAATAATATATTATATATTATATATATATATATATATATATATATCTATATATATATATTATCAAAATATGCTCCTTTGGGTTTTGAAATTGGTGTTTTTGAAATTGTGATTTTGGTGCCAAGTCTCCTTTCCCACTTGTGATCTTTTCCCTTTCATAATTCTCAAACCCTATGCCCTAACCTCCCAAACCACTCATATCCCTATTTCCCATTTTTCCTATCCTAAATTCTACCATTTCCTATCATTTTCCCTCTCCCATATCATTTGTAGAAAATTCCCAAACCCCACATCCCTAAACACAGTCAAATGATTGTTAACACATTTCAAAATTTCACCTGACAAACTCCACTATCCACTTTTCCCACTGTCCCATATTCCTCACAGTTCCTTATTGCTCTTTGGCATATTTGGCATTCAAAACAAACACCAATTTCTCATTTTCAAACCAATCAAACATACACTTGTTATACACATTGCAGCACAATGACAGAGACAGATTCATCATATGAGCAAGAATATGAGCACGATAGTGACTCAACCACTGAGCCTAATGTGCTGAGAAGGCCTCGTAAGGGTGGCAGACATGTTAGAGAAGAGCCCACTTCCTTGACTCAATTGCAGGCCTGCCCGCTTGCAATGACATGCTTTCAGCAACAGTCATGCTTTCAATATTGTGAGATGATTGCTCAGATCCAGCATCATCAAGAGTTATTTCGGTTGTTCATTTTACATCTTCATGATGGTCATGCTACTCTTGCGGGAGTAAACTTCACCTTGACACCAGAAACCATCTCTCAGGCCACCGAGATACCGAATATAGGCAAAGAGTGGAACAAGAGACAACAGCTGGATAGAGCATATTATGAACCTTACATCAGGCCTAGCTATTTGAGGTAACTCAGTAGAGTATTCCCATTCTGGTTTCTAAAGGAATCTTATGCGCCATTTATGAGACTCATTATCAGATACTTCAGTTGTGAAGGCCGCTTCTCATGCCTCTATGCATACCATATCAAGTTATTGATTCATTTCACGAGAGTGAGGTTGATGAACATTCCATATTTCATGTGCCGAAACATCGAGAGGATGACTATTCTTGTTCAGAAGAAGACTCCTGAACAACAGTACAACAACATTTACCACTATGCGCTCATCAAGATCATTGTTGTACATCAGCTTGGCCTGCAGGGTATCACATGGGAAGACTTCATTTCCATTGAATTCTTCACAGTTTCAACGGCTCATCAGGAGGTTGTCCATGATGCGGGTGAACCTTCACATCAACATGGAGGTCGGGAGGCAGAGACTACTAGTGTGCCGACATATGTCACCTATTAGAGAGGCGTAAGGGGATTGTTTGCAGCAGCCCGATGAGTACTATCTTCACATGGGGTGGAAGGGGTCTCGTTGCCATCATCAACATCACAGGTACAGGTACAGGACAGAGGCAAGAAGCCTATGCATGATGAGGGCCCTTCAGGAGGCCAAGACACTGATTTCATCCTCATTGATGATGACATGAGCTCTCCTAGCTTAAAGCTAAGGGAGATTATTCAGGAGTAGAAAGCTGAGATAGATGCATTGACCGACAAATTGTAGAGAGCTCAATGGGTCATAAACTATTTGGAGCAGCGAAACAAACAATTGGAGGATCAACATACAGTCATGGAGTTACAAAACATTCGACAGAACCGCCATGCTGCCCAAAGACGAAGGGTGGAGTTCACTTCACTTGAGCAAGAGATCAACGATGATCGGGAATCTTGGCTTGAGAGGAACAGAATCCACTTAGAGAAGTTGTTGGTGAAAGCAAACAAGGACAAGGACATGCTCGGGCACATGAAAAATCATTACTGGGCACGAAATCATGTTTGCAAAGCGAGGATCAAAATCCTGAAAGCAAGACTAAGGAGGGCACTAAAACGACACAAAAGGAATGATAGGCTCCAAATATTGGCCAAAGCTTCTTTGGCTGAGCATGATACTCAATGATGGACCTTCAGTCCAAATTTCAGCAAATTTGGAGAAAATGTTGTCAATTTTGAATTTTTGGGCTTCAAAACAGGTTTTCCTGCCCAACGCCTAGCGCCACTTGGCGTGCGCTTATAATTGGGAGATCCACTAGAGGAAAACGCTAGATTTTTGGATTTGTCATCAAAATTTATGGATGCTCGTGGATTACCTAAGGATTTCATCAAGTTCTGGGTGGCCTAAAGGGTCAAAAACACACACAAAATGACCTTTTTGCCACCTTTTGCACCCACAAGAAGCAGTCTTGGGAGATTGAAGTTTTGGAGGGGCAAATGACATCCAAATCTAGAAATTCCACTTGGGTTGGTACGTAGACAGGCAAGGCTTGCGAACGAGCTATCATGGGCTCAATTTGGACTTCGGGGAGGGCCACAAAATCAGCTCCAAATTTGTGCTATGCATACAAGTTTCAGGCGCGGCACATAGAAGAATTTGGCTTATTTTTCACTCCACAGCTCAAAATTTCGCCCAGTTTTGACTAGTTTTACTTTTTCATGTAACTCTTGATATACCTTGATGTAATTTCATGAAAATGATGTAATTTTGGCACATATTTACTTGTTTTAGTAGATTCATTCACTAAAAAGTGAAAAACCACTGAATGAATCAGTTTCCTACCATATAGAGGCAAGTTGTTTCATTGCCTATTTTTTAGTTCCTTGTTTAGATATGGTTGAAACAAATCCTAGAATGATGAGCTCGACCCCTAGAGGCATGGGAAGGAGTTATGCTTGTCTATATCATGTAATTTCTCAGTTATTTTCAGGGTTGGACACTTTGGATTGCTTGGCACTCCATTGTACATTTGATTTCTGCATTTTTGGCAAAGGAAAGACCAGGGTTTTGTAGCACTTCTTGGGATCCATGTGGCTCTATGTTTTGATGGTGTTTTTATCTATGTAATTGTAAGTTCACTGATGTTTATGTCTATCATTTTCTCTTCTCTTTGCTTCTGAAATTAAACAAATGAGTGATTAAGGTAGAATTCATTGGACTGTTGTGCTCTGCCTTGAAATTTTGTTTAATTTTCAATGTTTTCATCTGTTTGAGGAGGACTCTTGAGACTCTCTTGCCCTCCTTAGCTCCTCACCAGTCTGATCCATCCATTCATTCAATCTAAAGCATCAAAATGATTGCCTTCCTTGCCCCAATTAGAACTCTGCAAAAACTAGTCCTCATCCTCGGACCCAAATTTGCCTTTCCCTTTTTCCAACAAAACCCCCCCAAAAAACTCAAATCAAATCCTTGCACTTCATACCTAGCCTAAGATTAGTCATTAAATCAGTCATCTCAAGCCTCATTGATTATCTTTTGCTGAGATTGACCCGGAGAGAGCCCTCTCCTGTCCTCGTAGGGCTAGCTATGAGGCTGAGAGTGGCTTAATGTGGACCTAGAATCTTACCTTTTCAGCCTGAGGTAAATCTAGGCTCTAACATAGTGGCGACTCAAATGGGGAAAACATTTGATTGTTTGTTAGTATTATTTGTTTTGAAACTACAGATGGAGTCTAAAGATTAGCTAGGTAGCCTTCGAAACACTTTTTCTTTGCATTAGCGCAAGTAGATAAACTCTACTTCAGTCAATCTCCAGTCTAGTACATTTGATAATTCTAAACTTTCAGATGATAAGTTTAGGATTAAATAGGCTGAGAAAGTTGTTTATGTCCATTTGATCGTTTGAAAATAACACACTGGCTTCAAGGATATATACCAGAGCAAATCCAGATCCAGATCCTCCTCCTGTCTATGAAAATCCCAATTTGATTCCAAGACTCCTTTGTCAAGAGAGATTTTTAATTCTTGTGTTCAAATCCCGTTCATGTCCAGAAATTTTTTAGTATTTTGAAGAGCTTGATTTTGATGAGAAGTTTGAATTTTCTTTGTTCGAAACCAAATCTGAAAGTGCTATTGACTCTATTGTCCCCAATCCGAATTTTCTTGTAGATCTCGAAACTGAAAGGGCTAATCGGTCAATTGATGATTATATTTGGACACAGCTTCAAACCTCATTGATTTCTTAGAATCCGCATCTACAACTCTTGGACCTTCTGCAATTGCATCTCGCTCAAGGATTCCCACTAAATCGCCTTTCATTCCCACTATCCTTGTGCAACCTATTGTCTCAGTTCAAAGGTTTACAGTAAATTCATCTCTGTCTACTCCTTCTACATCCAAAATTGCTTCTCCTCCACACACCCCTCCTCATACACCTCGTACATCAGCTGCACCTACTGCCCCAACATCTCCAAGGCCAATTGTAAATCCACCAAGAGTGATGGTTGCTCGTTTTGCTCGTTTTCCTGCCCAACGTGTAGCGCCACTTGACACGCGCTTATAATTGGGAGATCCACTGGAGGAGAACTTTAGATTTTTGGATTTTTCATCAAAAGTTATGCATGCTCATGGATTACCTAAGGATTTCATCAAGTTCTAGGTGGCCTAAAGGGTCAAAAACACACAAACAATGACCTTTCTGCAACCTTTTGCACCCACAGGAAGCAGTCTTCGGAGATTGAAGTTTTGGAGGGGAAAATGACATCCAAAACCAGAAATTCCACTTGGGTTGAAAACAAGACAGGAAGGGCTTTCCAACGAGCTATCATGGGCACAATTTGGAATTCGAGAAGGTCCACAAAATCAGCTCCAAAGTTGTGCTACGCATACAGGTTTCAGGCGCGACGCATAGAAGAATTTGGCTTATTTTTCACTCCACAGCTCAAAATTTCGCCCAGTTTTGACTAGTTTTACTTTTTCATGTAACTCTTGATCTACCTTGATGTAATTTCATGAACATGATGTAATTTTGGCACATAGATTCATTCACTAAAAAGTGAAAAACAACTGAATGAATCGGTTTCCTACCATATAGAGGCAAGTTGTTTCATTGCCTATTTTTTAGTTCCTTGTTTAGATATGGTTGAAACAAATCCTAGAATGATGAGCTCGACCCCTAGAGGCATGGGAAGGAGTTAGGCTTTTCTATATCATGTAATTTCTCATTCATTTTCAGGGTTGGACACTTGGGATTGCTTGGCACTCCATTGTACATTTGATTTCTGCATTTTTGGCAAAGGAAAGACCAGGGTTTTGCAGCATTTGTTGGGATCCATGTGGCTCTGTATTTTGATGGTGTTTTTCTCTATGTAATTGTAAGTTCACTGATGTTTATGTGTATCATTTTCCCTTCTCTTTTCTTCTAAAATTAAACAAATGAGTGATTAAGGTAGAATTCATTGGACTGTTGTGCTCTACCTTGAACATTTGTTTAATTTTCAATGTTTTCATTTGTTTGAGGAGGACTCTTGAGACTCTCTTGCCCTCCTTGGCTCCTGACCAATCTGATCCATCCATTCATTCAATATAAAGCATCAAAACGATTGCCTTCCTTGCCCCAATCAGAACTCTGCAAAAACTAGGCCTCATCCCTGGACCCAAATTTGCCTTTCCTTTTTTCCAACAAAACCCCCCAAAAAACTCAAATCAAATCCTTGCACTTCATACCTAGCCTAATATTAGTCGTTAAATCATTCATCTCAAGCCTCATCAATTTTCTTTTGCTGAGATTGACTTGGAGAGAGCCCTCTCCTGTCCTCGTAGGGCTAGCTACGAGGCTGCGCATGGTTTGATGTGGACCTAGAATCTTACCTTTTTAGCCTGAGGTAAATCTAGGCTCTAACAGACTTAATTTTACAGTTTTTAGCTTTGAAAATTATAGCATAGCTTTGATCACACATATAAGACACACTAAGCAGCTTGTGATTTATCCCAACAACAAATAAAACATTCTTCTATTTTCCTTTTCTAGTAGAGATTATGACAACTCCTTTACCAACAATTGTACTAGATGCATTGTTATAAAGGTTACATTACCCTCTTCAAATGATTTCCATGAAAAGAACTTGCTTTTATCTCATGACATGTGCCTAGAACAACCACTATCCACATACTCATGACTTCCTTCATTCCGAGCATACAAAATAATATCACATTTCTTTGTTTTCTCCTTTTCTCTCCACATCTTGGCCTCTTGACTAATCTTCTCAATAACTAGTTCAATCCTCTTTTCATTAAGTATGAAATCGACTTCTCTATGCCCAAAACTTCAACATCTAAAACAATATATCAAATATTTCAAAGGAGAAAAAGAATTGTTTCACATGGGTTTTCTTTTCCCCTATCTAATCTGTTGATTTTGTCTTCTTGTTTTAAGCTTCCTATAGGATAAATTCACTCTGCAAATTGATACTTTGTGGCCATAATTAGTGTAGGTGAAACAATATTCTGGAAAAATATCAACATACCTAGAAAAATATCTTCTATTTGTTGGTTCGAATGATTTCTAAGTTCTTCGATTTTCTTGCTCATCGTTGTTCTTTTGCAACTTCTGCTGATAATTTTTTGACTAGTTTTTTTTTGTTGTTGCACAATTTCTCCTTTTGTTGTTGGTACAAAGGTGATGGATTTCTTAACTTTTGATTTTGTTGTTGCACTGGATTAAACCTAAAATCCAAGGCTAGTTTGATATTTGGAAACTCTCTGTTCTTCCAAAAGATCATTTATATTATCAGTCCCTTTTCCAAATTTGTGAATAAAGCTTAGCCGTGTTTTTGTCTTTTCTACTTTGTTGTTTAGAAAAACAATTTCACCTTCTAGCCTTTCACAAGCTTAATTATTTTGATTCAACTACTAGTTTAGGGATCTTATATCGGTGGAAGAAATGGTTCAACAACTTCAACCTTTTCTTTAATCAATGATTCCTTCTGAGATTTATTTTTCTGCTCACCCTTTCTATTTATTCAAATGCACTTACCGACTCTCCTTTTAGATAAATTTCTACCTCATCTCCATCAGAATTAATGGCTTCAACTTGCAGATTATCTACAACCATAAGCATGAATTCTTTTAGTATTTCATCATCTCTATCCTTATCTAAGGATTTGTTGAATTCACTTTCAAAGGAGCTATCTTCTTGGATTCTTAGGCTTCTTCCTATCTTTTTGTGTTTCTTGAATTTTTCTCTTGGATAATAGTCCTTGCTCCTTTCAAGACATTTTGATGCATAGTGACCAACTTTGCCACAATTAAAACACTTAAAGGTATCTTACCTTTATAATTTCCCAAGCCTCTCTTAAGATTCCTCACAAATTTGACCACTTTTTCATCTAATTCACAACATGAATCATCATGCTCTTCCTTGGGCTTCTTATCTTCTTTGAGAGCTAATTATTTTGCTACAAGATTTCCATCTGATATTATCATCTCATAGGCAGTAAGGATTCCAAGTAATTGGTTTACAATGATATTTTACATATTGGTCATTTCCTCAATGGCTGAAACCTTGGGATTAAATATCTCAGGAAGAAATCTCAACACCTTTTTAATTGGTACAACTTTATCTAGCTTCTCATCAAGGCATCTTATGGTGTTCACAACCTCATCAACTCTTAAAACATATTTGGCAATATCTTCATCATCATGTATCCTCAAAGACTTGAATTGTATTCTAAAACCTTGAATTTTAACTTTCTTTACCTTGTTGTCACCTTCATAGTGGCTACCCATCTTGTCCCAGATATCTTTGGAAGATGTGTAGTCCAAAACTTTGACAAGTTCTGATTCAGGTAGGCCAACAAGTAAGGCATTTATGGATTTAATATTGCATGTAAGCTCCATATTTTGATATTTAGTAATTATTGTTAGAGGATTTTGATATTATTCTTCCATAACATCCCATACATCAACCCTAAGTGATTGAATGTAGGTTTTCATCCTTATTTTTGAAAAAACTTAGTTTGTTCCATTGAACATAGGTTCCCTATTGGTAAATCATCCTTCTTGGTTTTCCATGGTCCTTTATATTTCTTCTAGCTATTAAAATGATATGAAGTAACCTTTCTTTGATGCCAATTGTTAGAAACCAGTACAATACTGAGATGGGGGGGATGGGAGGGGAGTGAATCAATATTGTGGGAATTTAAAATTTTCTTTTACTTGTAACAATATTAGGACACCATAAAGAGCTCTGGCAATTAATTCATATAAACATGACAAGAAACAATATCAGTAACATAAGGAACACACAAGTTCTTCAAACTATTCTTCAATTCCTTCACAAGGTAAAGCTACAACTTATTGTTACAAATTTCTCTACCTATAATCAACAAGATGATACAACTCCATGATTCATTAGCTACAACTGAATAGAGCTACAAGCCCAAATATTTACTAGCACCTAATGGAAGGAGCTACAACCCTTGAGCTACAAGCTACAACTTGTTTGACATTAATGATTCCTTTTTTATCGATTTTATCACTAGAACCATGAATGCCAAATCATATATAAATTGATTTTCCTCTCATGAACTCACCAACACACCTTAAAAAATATCTTATTACTGAACAAACTAGCAACATCAATTCACATCTACTCGCACCATACTAAAAAATTCTCACACCAAAAGCTATGTAACCTACTAAATCAATTTTTCTTATAAAGACAATTGACTGAAATTTTTAGCTTCTTTGTATTTTAGTTACACTTACTTGAATTATTGCATTCATCTTTATTGTTTCCTATGTATTATTCATTTCAGTCTTCTCAACCTACTCATTAAGTTATCATTCACTACTCTTCTATTTTGAGCTTAATCTCTGAGTTAAACTACTAATGTATGCTATTCTAGCATACTATAGGGTTTAGCTGTGACTTTAGCTTTACTTTTAAGTGTAGCTAGCCTCCAAATATAGAAAATTTTCCAATATACTTCTTAATTGTTTGTTCTACCTAATTTAGCCTTTAAGCCCTTGTGTGCTTTCACATTCTCCCATTTTTCTCATCAAACCAAGTGTTGTGACCTTCCTTAGTCCCTAAGCACTTAAATGCTTACCTTCGTGCCTTTAAAATCCTTAAGGATACACTCTGAGTATTTTTGTTGCATATAACCCTATATTGGCACTTAAAATTAGCCCCCAATGCCTTTATCTTGGAGAAATAATCTTGTGCCTCTTTATAAATCTTTGGTGTCTTCCTTATGGGATGACGTGTCCCAGGGGGCCACCCTATGTTGTTTTTATTGGTCGTTTTTGGCATTATGACACAGGTTTGGCACTATGACACAGGTGTTTTTCTTGATGGCAACTCACTCAGATGACAGATCACAGTTCAGGCTCTCAGAATGAAGGAAAAAGAGATATACGCAATTTCCCCTTGACCAAGTCGCGTATACATTCGAGTTCACCGTCCAATAGGCACGTATGCGTATACATGCACTTTCACGCAAGGAAAGGCATGTACATGTTAAAAATTTGGCTTTGGTCCATGATATTTGGTCCCTGATATTTTGACCCGTGTTATTGATCCAAGGTATCTTGACCGAAGTATTGACCCCAGGTATTTGGTCCAAGGTATTGCTTCTAAGTGGTTTTAGACCATGGTATTGAGTAAGGCCTAAGACTATAAAAGGAGGAGGAGATCATTAGGCAAAGGCACTCAAGTATTGAATATCTAATGAACAGTAAGATCTAGAATACTGGTGATTGGGTTATGGTACATAGCTGGATCTGAATCAAGGAGGAACCTAAGCGCTTGAAGAAGGATAAGCTCTATTGAATGGTCAAGATCTTAAGGCTTGAATAGAAGTATCTTTGTGTGGTATTTGATCTTTTATAATTGATGCATGTCTTGATCTGTAAATATGATGATCTAGGTATAAACTGATGTCAAAATAGTTGAAAAGGGTAAATCATCTTTACAGATGTGTACGCAAGTTCAGTATAGCAAGGGTGCATATACACACTGGTTCAGTAATTCAAAAAAGTGTATACGCAGGTTTTCCTTCATATAACAGCGTATGCACATAGGTTTGACACAGTGAAGTAGCGTACATCTCATAAAATATTTTTGAGCTACTTATGTTTACTGTTGTAGTGTTTTGGGTTCTAGTTGGGTTCTAGTACTATTATTGTATTATGGTTACAGCATCAGAGAAGTGATTGTTTGATTTAGTTTTGGTTAGTGCAAGGGAGATTGATTGATGCATATATATTTTGATATTTGATTGATGCTATTTATGGATCTAGTCTGAAAGTTTATGAAATGTGGTCCCTGGAAGAAAAGAGAAGGTTGTAGCCTTCTATAGGTCAACACCTATGTACTAGTACATCAGCTAGTACAAGAGTTAAGGGGGTTGTAGCTCCCTTCCAGGAGAAGTTGGAGAATGAGAGAAGGTTGTAGCCTTCTACAAGTAGAAGCCCGCGTACTTGTATAAGACTGCACTAGTACAGAAATATTGTAAAAAGAAGTTTCTTATTAAAATAAGATAGAGACAAATTGCAGCAAGTGGTTTTCACCCACATTGGGTTTCCACCTTATATCTTGTGTTGTTGTGTGTGATTGTGTGCTCTGTTTTACTGTACCTATTACTACTTATATGGTTCTGATTCACAAATTAAAGATCAACTGACTAAATAATAAGTTTACAAGGTATACGCTGGTTGCTCTAAACACAGTTGCGCATATACGCAATTTGCACTAACAGAAGTAGTATATATAACTCTGTTTATGGAAATGAAATATTGTTAAGTTGCTAATACTGATTCATCCCCCCCCCCCCCCCCCCCTCTCAGTATTATTTCCAACAATTGGCATTAAAGCAAGTCCTTCAGAAGAAGTTTTATCGCTTGAAGGAAGATCTGTCATCATGAGCAACTACGAAAGAGAGGCATCCATCAAGCCACCAATCTTTGATGGGAGCAACTTCGTCTATTGAAAGGTAAGAACCACAACCTATCTTCAATCTCTTGGAACAGAAGTTTGGGATATCGTGGAAGGAGGATACACATTTCCATCAACAACTCCTATAGATACGACAGGTAAAAAGCAATATGAAACAAATGCAAAGGTTGTCAATACTCTATTGGGGAGTCTGTCACAATCAGAATTCATCAAGGTTATGCAGCTAAAAACCGCCAAATAAATATGGGACAAGACCATTGTAAGCTATGAAGGAGACAGTTAGGTAAAACGTGCAAAACTACAATATCTCAGAATTCAATATGAAACTCTCAGAATGCACAATGATGAAAGTGTAGCTAATTATTTGTTATGTATAGATGAGATTATTAATCGCATGAAAAACTTGGGTGAAGAGATAAAATAAGTTACTTTAGTTGAAAAGGTTCTAAGATCCTTGTCTTCTAAGTTTGAATCAAAAGTTTCTGCCATAGAAGAAAAGAAGGATCTTCAGAGTATTACTATGTCACAGCTGCACGAAATCCTAACTGCTTTCAAAATGAGAAAAGGGGGTCCATCAGATATGAGATAAGTCGCATTCAAAGCTTCAAGAAAAGGAGAACTCGATGAGTTAGGACATACGTCAAAAGGATAGGAAGGATCAAACTTTGTCAAGAACCTTCAATGAGGCTCTGGAAGATTTAGAGGTAAACTACCTTTCAAATTTTTTTCTTGTGGAAGAGTAGGTCATTATGCTGCCAAATGTCCTCACAAAGATAAGCTTGATAAAGGTAAGGAATCAGCAAAATGGAATAGAAAACAAAGTATAAATAAGAAGAGCTACTATACGCATGAAGATAGTGATGGTTTATCAAATAGTGATGAAGATGAAAATAATAATGATTACAGACTTTTGATGGCTTTTGAAGATGATGATTTCTTGGATGCTTTAGATGAAGATGGTCTCTATGAAGAAATTTCTAAACATAAAATCTGTCTAGAATAAAAAAGTATGATTATAGATACTCCGACATTCCAACTTGATGAAAGGGAAAAACACAATGAAAAGTTAGAATGTGAAATTGTGGGTCTAAGAAAAGAAATTGAGAAAACAAAAGCTCTCAATCTTAGGTTTGCTAAAGGATCAGAAACTTTAGATGAAACTATCAAAGTGCAACATTCTCCTCTGATAAAGACAGGTCTTAGGTATACTGAAGAACCATCTCAAGCATAGAATCCATGAACCTCCAAAAGCTATCTTGATGCATCAAAGAGAAGTGAACAGGTTGAAAATCGTCAGCAGAGGCTTAAAGAATATCACCAAGTAAATCGAGTTCAATCTACTTCAAGGATGAACAGAAGCTATAATCAACCTCAGGTAAATCATTCTCAATTTGCTTCAAGAATGAATGTCAATGGAAACTCCAATCATCAGGTTAGTAGATTTGATAATCGCAGGAATTTCATTAATGGCCAATATTTTTCATGTCATAACTTTGGACAAAAAGCTGCTCAATGTGTTGCTTACAAGACCATCATGACTAGACAAGCACGAAATCAAAGGAATGTGACTGGGATCATGAAAATGACTTATAATAACTTTTCTACTCTTGAAAATGAAATAGAATGCTCTATCTGTAACAACTTTGGTCATGAAGACTCTAAATGCAGGAGTAAATTTTGGCAAAAACCTAAGAAGGAGAAGGCCTCATTGGTTCCCAAAACATGGAAAAAGAAATAACCACAAACTGAAAGATGTGGTATAGCCTTATATGCAAAAGGACAATATAATCAATGGTACATTGGCTGTGGATGCTCGAAACACATGACAGGTGATAAAGAAAAACTTCAGTCATATAGTGCCTTAGAAAAAGAAGGGAAGGTCTCATTTGGAAATGACACCCCTGCAGTTATAAAAGGTAAAGGCTCTGTTCTCTAAAGAGAAAAGGTCAAAGCTAGGAATGTTGTGTATGTTGATGGTTTAAAGCATAATCTATTGAGTGTTAGTCAAATGTGTGATCAAGGAAATGAGGTATTATTTCGATCAAATGGATGTGTTATTCGTGAGCTTGATACAGGAGCAACAATGATCAAAGGCATAAGAACTCCAAATAATTTATACATACTCAAGGTAGGATAGCAACAATGTTATCTAAGCAAAAATGATGAACACTCGCTATGGCACACAAGATTGGGGCATCTAAGCTTCCCTCAGATAAGGAAAGCATGCAAATTCTAGGTTGTTCATGATCTTCCTGACATCAAAATTCCAGAAAATACAATATGCAAATCATGTCAATTTGGTAAGAAAACCAGAACACATTTCCCTCAGAAGGAAGGATTAGCTAGTAAGCTGCTTGAACTTGTCCATATTGATTTTAGTGGTCCATCAAGGAAAACGTTGCCTCATGGAGAAGAATACTTTATATTATTCATTGACGACTTTTCCATAATGTGTTGGATAGGACTTCTAAAGCATAAAGATGAAGCATTTGAAAAGTTCAAAGCCTTCAAAGCTTTTGTTGAAAATGAATCAGATCGCAAAATCAAATGCCTCAGATCTGATCGAGGAGGGGAATTTACCTCGGATGAATTCTTCGACTTCAGTGAAGAACATGAAATAAGAAGGGAATTGTCTACCGCAAGGACTCCTCGGAAAAATCAAGTGGTAGAAAGGATGAACAAAACTAATCAAGAAATGGCCCGTGCTATGCTAGATGAGTTTGGAACTCCTGCAACCTTCTAGGGTGAAGCTGCATTTTCTACCATCACTATTCTCAACAAAACAAATGTTTGGGTAAACAACACTCAAACTCCTCATGAACTTTGGTATGGTAAGACTCCTACTGTAAAATACTTCAAAGTTTTTGGAAGTAAATGTTACATGAAAAGGACTGATGAATAACTTGGAAAGTTTGAACCTAGAGTAGATGAAGGCATTCTCCTTGGTTACTCTTCCCAAAGTAAAGGATACAAGTGTTATAATAAAAGACTAGGGAAAATTGTTGAAAGTACTGATGTTGTGGTTGAGGAAGCAGACAAAAATTCAAAGCAGGTAAAAAATGAAGAGTGGGAAGAAGATGAGGATTATCCTTCCACATCAAATTAGACTAATGTTGAAGAAGAAGAAACCAATGAAGCACTAGAAAAGCAGATAACGGTAGAAGAAAAGACTCCATCCAGATATGTTCAGAAAAATCATCCAGAGACTCAAATTTTGGGATAGAAAGAGGCACGTGTACAGACAAGACGAAATATTATAGAAGCTTCAAGCTATCTAGCATTTCTTTCCTCCATTGAACCGCAAAATGTACATGAAGCATGCAAATATGAATGCTGGCTCAAGGTAATGAATGAAGAGCTTGAGCAAATAGAAAAGAATAATACTTGGGAATTAGCTCCTAGACCTCATGATAAGAATATCATTGGAACCAAATGGATATTCAAAAACAAGTTGAATGAAAATGGGGAAGTTGTTAGAAGCAAGGCTAGACTTGTTTGTAAAGGATATGCTCAACAAGAAGGTATAGACTTTGAAGAAAATTTTGCACCTGTTACTAGACTTGAAGCCATAAGAATGTTCCTTGCTCTTTCTAGCTTTCAAAATTTCAAAGTATATCAAATGGATGTGAAATGTACCTTTATTAATGGAGATCTAGAAGAGGAGGTATATATTGAGCAACCAAATGGATTCATCCTTGGAAATGATCCAAAACTTGTATGCAGACTCAGAAAGGCACTCTATGGTTTGAAACAAGCTCCAAGGGCCTAGTATTATCGTCTTGACAAATGCCTTCATCAACAATGTTTTTCAAAAGGATCAACTGATAGAAATATATATATAAAAATTAGCAATGATAATTTGCTAATACTTGTTGTGTATGTTGATGATATCATTTTTGGGAGTGATGGAAAAGCCATGAGTCAAAACTTTGCTTTGGTAATCAAAAAAGAATTTGAAATGTCCCTTCTTATTGAGCTCACATATTTTCTTGGTTTACAAGTTCAACAAAATAAAGATAGTATTTGTCTATCACAAACCAAGTACCTCAAGCAGATCTTGAAGAAATATGGAATGGAAGATTCTAAACCAGTATGTTCCTATGGTAATAGGATGCAGCCTCAGCGCAAATGATGAATCAGTAGTAGTACATCAACCGACCTACAAATCCTTGATTGGTAGTCTGCTCTATCTAATAGGTATCCGACCAAACATCATGCATGTTGTTGGAATAGTTGGAAGATTCCAAGAAAATCCAAAGGAAGCACATCTTCAAGCAGTCAAAAGGATTTTTAAATATCTTCAAGGGACACAAAACTTTGGTTTATGGTATCCCAGAGATACAGATCTTACACTTTATGCATATACAGATGCAGATTGGGTAAGAAGCGTGGATGATAGAAAAAGCACTAGTGGTGGTGCATTCTTCATGGGTTCTAGATTAGTGTCTTGGTTCAGCAAGAAACAAAGTTCAATTACATTATCTACATCTGAAGCAAAATATGTGGTTGTTGCATCTTGTTGCACACAACTTCTTTGGATGAAGAAAACATTGCAAGACATTCAAATCACATGTATGCCACCCATCTCCATTCTATGTGATAATACAAGTGCAATTATTATTTCAAAGAATCCTGTCATGCATTCCAAGACCAAGCACATACCTATCAAATATCACTCTCTCTGGGAACAAGTGCTTGAACAAAAGGTCGAATTGGATAATGTTCTCTCCAAGGAATAGGTTGCTGATATATTCACCAAACCACTACCCAGAGAGACATTTGAATACCTCAGATAGAAGCTGGGAGTAGTTGATGCATCTTCTTTCCGTTGATACTTATCTATTTCAGAGAAAAGTGGTTGTACATGAGTTTCATGAAGCGTATCCACGTGCCTACATCAGTTGCTGTGGATACAATCGCGTATATGTTATTTTGAAGAATATCAGTGGGACAGACTCAGGATGAAAAGAGTATGATATGGGTCTGATAGTGATGATGTGGCACAGGTTCTGGGGGAGCATATACTTCTAATAATGCATAGTTGGCATTATCTTAGAAGATCTTGGTACAATTTCACAACTGTTTTTGTTTCAGGTGGAACAGGTGCAGAGGGAGATCATGGTTGCTAATGGTGATTGACAGATGTTGTTGATGATAGTTGGTGATAGCTATCTTGTTTTAGATATTTTGTTTCTATGTCATGTATATCTTTTATTATCAAGGTCATGTAACGACCTATTTTGTTTCCCCACTATGCCTGGGATGGATGATGTAATGTTCTTGTCCTATCATGTATCCCCACTTGGTTGGGAGATGGATGTATGTATGAGTCCTTGGTGATAGGAAGGTCATTTATGATGTATAGAGTCATGCTCATCTTGTAGAAAATCTTTTTCCAGACCTTGGTTACACTCAGGGGGAGCATGAATAGTGCACTTCAGCATATTGGAGAATTCAACATGTACTCAAGGGGATCATAACTCTTTGCCCTTGATGAGAAAGGGTGAGAGTGACTTGGGGTTGCCATCAAGTCCAAAGGGGGAGATTGTTGGCATTATGACACAGGTTTGGCACTGTGACATAGGGGTTGTCCTTGATGGCAACTCACTCAGATGACAGATCACAGTTCAGGCTCTCAGAATGAAGGAAAAAGAGATATACGCAGGTTCCCCTTAACTAAGCCACGTATACACGCGGGTTTGCCGACCAAAAGGTGTGTATGTGTATACACGCACTTTCACGCAAGGAAAAGCATGTACATGTTGAAAACTTGGTTTTGGTTTGTGGTATTTGGTCCCTAGTATTTTGACTCATGGTATTGATCGAAGGTATCTTGACCGAAGTATTGATCCTAGGTATTTGGTCCAAGGTATTTCTTCTAAGTGGTTTTGGACTATGGTATTAAGTATGGCCTAATACTATAAAAGGAGGAGGAGATCATTAGGCAAAGGCACTCAAGTATTGAATATCTAATGAAGAACAAGATCTAGAATACTGGTGATTGGCTTATGGTACATAGTAGGATCTGAATCAAGGAGGAACCTGAGCGCTTGAAGAAGGATAAGCTCTATTCAAGGGTCAAGATCTTAAGGCTTTAAGAGAAGTATCTTTGTGTGGTTTTTGATGTTTTATAATTGGCGCATGTCTTGATCTGTAAATCTGATGATCTGGGTATAAACTGATGTCTAAATAGTTGAAAAGGGTAAATCATCTTTTACAGATCTGCACGCAGGTTCAGTATAGCAAGGGCATGTATACACACTGGTTCGGCAATTCAAAACAGCATATACGTAGGTTTGCCTTCATGTAATAGCATGCACACAGGTTCAACACATTGAAGTAGCATACATCTCATAAAATATGTTTTAGCTACTTCTGTTTACTGTTGCAGTGTTTTGGGTTCTAGTTGGGTTCTGGTACTATTACTGTATTCTGGTTACAACATTCAGAGAAGTGATTGTTTGATTCAGTTTTGGTTAGTGCAAGGGAGATTGATTGATGCATATATATTTTGATGTTTGATTGATGTTATTGATGGATCTAGTCTGAAAATTTATGAAACATGCTCCCTGGAAGGAAAGAGAAGGTTGTAGCCTTCTGTAGGTCAGCACCTATGTACTAGTACATCAGCTAGTACAAGAGCTAAGGGGGTCGTAGCTCCCTTCCAGGAGAAGCTAGAGAATGAGAGAAGGTTGTAGCCTTCTGCAGGTAGAAGCCT